>JAJOOS010007797.1:0-16803 GCA_029582725.1 Solanum chiquidenum
TCAATGTTGTGATTCTTGTTCTCCTTTTGGTATAGTTTTTGAGGGAGAAACTGATGCAAAGTGAGATAGTTCCTATCTGTTGTGACTCGAGACGTTCAAATGTTGGAGGCATTTCTAAGGATCAACCAACAAAAATGAAAGACCACCCTGACATCAAATTTCATTTTGGGGTTTTTCATCCAATTGACAGGTGCGGGTTATAAGTTTTGTAACGGTGAGGTATAAATGGCCGTATAGTATAGCTATTAAACGAAAATTTAGGGATAATTTTGACCCTTCTCCCATGAATAATTCTATATAGCAGTGAGCATTTGGCCACTAAAATAGCTGCTCTCTAACAGAGCGAGAAGTGAAGTGGCAAAACGCACCAAATTTTCGATAATGCAAACATTTGTTCCTTATAAAATATTGTATGGCTATCCTTTGGAATGAGCAAAAGCCACAATGAGTTGACTTGGAAAACGTATTGTAATAGGATTACTATTTTTATTTTATTTTTCAAGGAAGAATATGATTGTGGCCCAAAAATAATGTTCACTGAAATTAGTTTGAACGAGTACAGCATTCCTTCAAGGCATTATAAGTATCCAGATAAATCAACTATTTTAAATAAATAATCAAAGACGGAGCTAGAATTTTAATTTTATGGATCCTGGATTCTATAATGACTGCTTCAAGTGTTCACAATTGGATTCTAAACTTAATATTTTTACATATTTAACGAATCTCTTAACACAAACATACTATTTGAGCAAAAGATATTGAGTTCAACTGATCAACCCGTATCTGGGCATCTAGCGCCACCCTGAATTTAATAACTTAATAATTGAAGAGGTTACGTTGTTCATTCCAAGAATTGGTATATGTACAACAGAGGAACAATCAAGATCACAGACATAATCATCTATAGTTGAAATGATTTTTTAATTCTATAACCTGCAATTTTTAGTGGAATAATATCTTGGACATAAACTAATAAAACCTATTGTTAAACTTTGTTTAAACGGTTATCATTTCCATAATATATGTGCTTAGTCTACTATTTCACTAGTGGCTCAAATTAAAGCAAGGTAAACTGGTTGAACTATTAAAATTGAAAGCACAATTCATGACACAAGCATATTAAGATAATATAAGTGTTGCATTCACCTTGCTCAGCAAATGATATCATGATGGCGTTTACCAAATCACTTGGAAACAGCATAGAATATATAAGGCAAAGCCCCAAAGTTATTCTCACTCAACAAACTAAAAGTCTAAACTTCAAGATAACAGATTAATCCAGATGTTGAAAGGCTTCCTCTTTGCTTGGCATATTGCTTTTTCTTTAGCAACAATAGCTGTTGCACAAAACAATCAAACAGGTACCATGTTAATTCATAGTATATACATTTAACTTAATTCAATAACTTTGACTCAGATCTTATTGGCTATGGATTCGATCGACCTAGTTACCTTGGTTCAAACTTTGTATTTTTCTTAAATATACATTCAACATGTACAAACTACTAATGCAGAACTCATAAACACATAAACTTTAAGTACAATCGCCACCTCTGAAGGGTTGTGGTAAAAAATGAGTAAATTTAAAATTCTAGATCCGTCTCTGCTTCTACACCTAGTAAATATGTGACTATAATATTTGCCCTGTTTAATGCTCATGTTCTGTTTTATGTCCATCTTTTACAGGATTCATAAGCCTAGATTGTGGAATACCAGCACGTTCAAACTATACAGACATAACAACAGGACTACTTTACACTTCAGATGTAGGTTATGTCAGTGGAGGAGTGCAAAATAACGTATCATCAACATACCAATCCAATTCCCTAGAAAGACAATTTCTCACAGTTACAAGCTTTCCAACAGGGACCAGAAATTGCTACATTTTAACTCCAGCTCAAGGGAACTCTGGCAGATACTTGATAAGGGCAAGTTTTTTCTACGGAGATTATGATAATGGAAATGACCGATCCCCGTATTTTGATCTTTACATTGAAGAAAAATATTGGATCACAATCTCAATTTCTAATGCTTCTATACCAATTCGAGAGGAAATAATACACACACCTTCTAATGGCTCTATAAATATTTGCCTTGTCAAGTTAGATACTACAACTCCTTTTATTTCAGCCTTAGAGTTAAGGCCTTTGGATAATACCATATACAAAGCAATACTCAATAGTTCAATGGAACTTTATTACCGTCTGGACTTTGGTTCCTTAACCAATCAATACGTTAGGTATGTTTTATTATTTCAATCTATTTTAACTTGAAGATCAAGATGTTCTATTGAATAATTATTATTTTTAAAAAAAAATACATAACAGGTACAGCGATGATGCGTGGGATAGAGTTTGGAGACCATATCAATTGCCGCTTACAGTAATTATTAGTACAACAGAAGACATATTTCAGAACATGTTCCAACTACCTTCGGCGGTAATGAGCACTGCCTTGATACCTGATCCGGAGAGCGATCCCAATCCCGATACGTTGACCTTTTTCTGGTACTGTACTAATGTCACGGACAAGTATTACTTATACTTTCACTTTGCCGAAGTTGTTAAATTATCGGAGACAGAGAAAAGGGAATTCAGTATTTATATCAATGACGAACTTTATTATGGACCTATGTCTCCTGCCTATTTGTCCACGACGACGGTGTACTCAGTGGGTCCAGGCAGTGGTATTGAGAAGTACGATGTGTCGATTAACAAAACTGAGAATTCAACTCTTCCGCCACTCATTAATGCTATCGAAATTTTTAGAGAGCTAAAAGGATATAAAGAAACGGATACTTAAGATACACAACACGAAAATGAATCAGCATCTGACTGTGGTGTGGAGTGAAATAAAGTGAATTTTTCATCAAGGAAATCGAAGGTCAAGATGGAGAACTTTTGGGTGCGTGTGTTGTTGTTGTACATTTCGTTGAATTTACTTATCTATGTGGATGAAAGCTAGTTCAATTGACGGGTACAGTTTATTGAATTTACTTATCTATGTTCCACTCCTTTAATTATTTCTGAGATTCAACAAATTTCAATGCTGAAAAATCGAACATGTTGATCCTCCTAGAAAGACGGCTGCTAAATAAATTTAAAAAAGAAGTGGGGCTACATAGCTACATCAAAACGATTGCCAGCCAAATGAAAGCATTTTTAAATAAGATTATCTGGAGACAGTTGCAAAGAATGTTTGACACTTGACAATCTTTATTAATGAAAATGTCAGCTAAGACAATCAACATATTTTTATACTAACCAAAGTCAATGCCTTTTTTCCATTTCATAAGATCATAGTGTTGGAAATCTTACGGAAAATACTTTCTAGAAATGAGCGTGGACCACGTATATGTTGATTTTGATTTTTTCATACACACTAAATCACTTTCTAGATACCGTCCACTTGAAAAAAGAAGAAGAAGAAATAAAGAGCAAGTTGGCAGAGCAATAAGCCAAGAATACAGATACTTCTTTATTTCTTAACAGAATTTCCTATGTTTAGCCAAAAAAATCAGTAACCTCTTCTATCCAATCAAAGCAACTTCCTCCACCATCACCGAGAAGAACTTGCAAAAGCAAGGTTTGTGTTGTCAAAGTCCAACATCTTTTTTCCTTTACCATCACATCCTATGTCAACACAATTTGTTCACTTCTGGTTTCATTTTTTTTCTTCTTCTAATTTTGCATGAAACATGCTTGATGCTACTAATAATCTTTGAAATGGGTCATACAGTACATGATTTGAATTTAGTTGGACTCTAATGTGGGTACCTGACACCGGATGGGAAAATAAATGAAAAATTATTAGGAATGATTTTGTGTATTTAAACTAGTTTAGAGTAAGTGTGATACTGTGATTCGAATTCACAAGTATTTAGAGGAATATTTCTTTGCATTGGTTTGCTAGCCGACAGCTTCAAATTGAATGAAGTCCAAAATACACACACGAAACTAAATATATAATGTAGTAAAAACATTAAAACATGATACACTATCAGGTCAGGCAAATGATATCTACAAGTAAACCTCCTTAAAATATGAGATTTATGATCTTGATAATAAATCATGTTACCAGTTGTAACATGTATATTTGACCTGATAATATGTTTTTATTTTTACATTAATTAAACTCTTTCCGAGATCGTATATCAACACTTAGGGTGATGGATTGGATTGAGGTTTTGCATAGGGAAATGGGTAGTTGATTAATGGTATTGAAGATAAAGAAGTAGTAAAGTTATTGTTAATGATAATTGGGTCTATATTAAAGCCAAATGCTCCCAAGACATTCACTTGTGTCCTTAAGAACTTGAGATAGTTTGCAGCCTCATCAAGCATGGATGCAGTGTCCATATTGCTTCCTCCTGGTACCAGCTTCTGCAATATCCTTATTCTTTCGCTTATCTTTTCCCTCCTTCGTCTCGCTGCAGCTGTCTGTGGATCCATTGATATTCTTACGTTCCTCCTCTTCGGCTTCTCTGCCATCACATCTTCCCTCACTGGCCTGAATGCTGCTGTGCGATAAATCATTTCCTTCATTTGTGCAATTGCTTCTGAATCAGGATCAACTATTGAACAAGCCGAAGAACTTGCTTGTTGGAAATTGATGTTTGATGAACTTGGAAGCTCGTATTCTGATCTGGATTTCTTGGACTTAGGTTGATCATTTTCCGAAATGAGCTGGAATACGTAGTCTCTGTTCGAGGAATCTGTTGTGACATGATATACTTAAGTATTTGAAAGTGTATTATATTCTTCATAAATATTTAAATTATAAATGAGATAAAGAGGTCTTGCACGCAAATCTCAGAAATTTTAACGATTCAATATGGTATTAGAGAGTTAGTTAGAGGTCTTACACTCGAATCAAAATTAGTAAACCGACACGTGAGGGGTCTATCGGGCGACTTTTCTTGTACGAATGTCAAACTACTTAATTTTTAGTCTGTATTCAGACAAAAACTCAATAAAAATTTATATATAAGAAAATACTATAATAAGTCACCATAGTTAATAATTAATTCAAAATATTTATTAAAAAAAAAATGATTTTGTTTTAATCTCCTGAATAGTATAGTGTAAGAGAAATTAATGTAGTACTGTACTATTTATTTAAGCAATTAAAAGTGTGGCATCAAGAGTGTTCTCACCTGATTCAAGCAGAGCATCGTGGCTTCTCTTGTCCATAGTGTAACGATTTCCTTCTGAAGATGTTATAAAATTGTTGCTACAAGAGACTGTTTCATCAAGCTCATTAACAGAGTAGTGAATATCGTTGTTGTCATTGGGTTTCGATTTGTAGGCATCAATTGCAGATTCTCCGGATGAAACTGTATTGTTAGTGTGGATATTCCACAAGCTTTCAGAATTATCAGAGAAAATCACATCATCTAATTCTCCCGATGTGTCGGTGTTGCTTGTATTGGTTGCAGAAAGCAAGCAATCAGGGGATTTGGTTTTTGAGAATAGGCCAATAGAACTAAGATCCGCCATTAGGCCACAAACAGGGACTCCGAAGTAAGGCATATAATTGTTCCGCGGAGGAAAATTAGAAGAAGAAGAGTCAATTTTACTTTTAGTACAACCCCCAATTGAACCTGCTCCTGATTTAGCAGCGACAGAATCTGCAGCCAATCTCGTCGCAGCTTCTTGACGCTGAGAGATATTCCAACTAGAAAGGATGTCAATTGGATCAAATGCAGCTCCAAATTCCTGAAAATTCATGGCTGACGATGCGCCTATATCAACTTGCTGCTGAATTGAAATTAAAGGATTAGCTTTGCTACTGAAAGGGGTAAAACGGTATGAATTGGACAACATTAAGCTTGGGCCAAGTGCACAGAATCTGATAAGTGAAAAACTAACTGCAGAGGATGAAAAATGAAGCAGAGATGTATAAGAATTGCAAAGTTGTTGCTGAAGGAGATGTTCTAATTTAAGCTGCAATATGTTGGTTGGGAAACATGCTTATATAGAAGCTAAACTTTACTCCTCTGTCCCATTTAACTTTAGTACAAAGGGTCAAACAACTTAATTTTCTCTGTGAATTATAATTTTTAGATTTTTAAAATAAAATAACATATTTAAAAAGTACGTAAAAATATTATGCAACTCACAATAGTTAACCATTCTAAATATTTAAAAAGGATTTAAACAAATTGTGGTCTCCTTTCGACTCTTCAAATAATATGTTACTTGGACAGATGAAATAACATAGTCTTCATCCCATTTTAAATTTCAAATATAAACTTTAAAATCTATGAATAAGATATTTTCCATTGTAAAAGAATTTATTGTAACATACATATCTATAAGTTAATTTCTGATATTTTTATATGTATGACAACCTCAAGAATATAACATGCCTAAAGTCTAAAGTCATAATTATCCTCTTCTTTATTTTCTCATCTTTTTGCGAAGGTATTGAAAAATCCAAATAAGGAAATCACGTGAGTATCATTTCACTGATGCAAATACACTTTCCTACTAAATCAAAATACAACAAATACTTTCACATGAGTTGCACATTTTATAGGATAAGCTCAATCATAGCCATAAAACACAATGTACCTGTAACAACGAATTATATTATTTTTATATAATAGAGTTGTTGGTTTGGTCAAATTTTTGAGAGGTTTTAAGGAGTAGGAGAAATTATTTTTCAAAAATAGGAAATAAAAGATTGATAAACTCTACCATAAATAAGCTAGATTGAGTCAAAGGAAAATAAAACTACAATCCTTAAAGACGAGAAAAAGACACATTTGTTTCAAAGGACCACAAATCTACTAAGTATTATTTCATTTGTCTCTTCTTCATTTCAAAGGAATATTATTCTAAAAAATTAATAACTATATTCTATCATTTTTTTTGTAATAGAAGTAGGAAATTAAAAATCACGTTTCCATTTGAAGAAGAACCAAATCATTATTGGAAAGTAATATTCATAACATGCTAGATTTTTTTCCCCAGTACATAACATGCTAGATAAGAGTATAGTATTCTATGTATTTCATTTATTTATTTTTTAGTTTATTCTATTTTTTAGTTTGTTTTTAAAAATAAAATATATTTTTTCTTTTTAATAACTCTTTGATTTCAACTTCTCATATGGCATGTTTAATACCACACAATTATGATATATATTTAATTTAGAAAGAAGTACTGAAAATACCTCTATTTGATTAACTAAATTTAGATACACCCCCATATGACACATGACATAACAAGTGGTCTCAAATTATTGTACGAGCATGAGACTCTTAATAAAACCCTAAAGGAACTGTTGAAGCACCCCTAAACTTGGTGAGAATTTAGGGGTGCATTTCAGTCATGTTGAAAAAATCAAGGGCGTATTTTAGTTCAGTTAGTCAAGTAAATGAGTGTACTTAAGACTGTCAATAATTCGGAGATGAAATTAATAATTTGCGTCAAATATAAGAGTGTTTTCAATACTTTCATCTTTAATTTAAGACCAATCTTCCTACTTTATTGATTTTCATGTTAAATCAAATAGATCAAACAAATTAAACCAGCGGAGTAATTATTTGTAAGAGTTCTTATTTGGAGTCTTCCTTGTGGGCCTATAAACTGAGTGGGCCTTTATGTTGGGGCAGAATTGAACAAAGTCGGCCCACTTAAGGAAGTGGTCCATCCACATACTTCCATCATTCTTACAAATGTCAAAATTCACAAGTAAATGCTCAGTTAGTTTTAGATTTGTCTGCTTCAAATATATCACTTCATTTTCTCACTACATTCAACACTTCCTATTATTGCCACTTACACGTGAAGACAATAGCCTTATGCACACGTGGAAGGTTCCAATTGGTCAATCACACAATCAGATAGCCTTATACCACATGGGAAATCAATGATTTGGACTATCTCATATGCCACGTACACATATATTGGCTAACGTGAGCATTGGAGTTTTTTTTTCCAGACTTTTATCTGTTTTAGGATCCGACTAAATATAGATATAGAGGTTCAAATCTGAGATTTCAAGTTAAAATGTGAATATATATATATGAAAATATTTAACATTTAAATTTATATACATAATATAATTTTCTGTCGAAAAATGTTTTGACTATTTACTTGGACATACATAGCTACGTGTCACGAACTTAGAGTTTTCACTAACGCTCTGTGCGGCACTTGACAACTTACTCACTAATCTTTCAAGGTCTTGTAAGCTCAAGTAAGCCCTTTATGCTAAGATCGCTAAGAGAATGAAAGGAAAGACTTAGAAAGATTTGGAAGAAGATTTTGTATTACTTAGAGAATGCTTTACACTTGCTTGGTTGTTTGTTTCAAGCTTGGATGTCTTACAAATGAATGACACTTCTAATTATACTACCACCTAAGGACTAAAGTGTAATTTAAAATTACTTTACAAGTCCCTACTTATTTACACTTTGGTCCCTTCTCTAGAAATCTCTACACTTTCTAGGAAATTCTAAGGCTTTCCAAGAAAATATCTAAGGTATTCTAGAGTCTTCCAAGGCTTACCTACGGATTTCTAAAGCCTTCTTGAAAAATCTAAGGGTTTCTAGAGTTCTCTATCTCCATAACTCTAGACTATTATACCCCTATCCGAATGCAAAATTTGACTATGAAGTGGCGGAACGTGACATTCTCCCCCACCTATTGATGCGACGACCGCGTCGCATCGTTGTTGTGTCGCCAACCGGGTCTTATCTTATCGTACGTATGGCCAATAGTCCACTGACACGATCAAGGCCCTCGTGCAACTCATTTAGCTGCTTTCTGATCTCCTCTAGCTCAGCCTTATGATCTACCTGTTTCCTAGGAAGCGCGCGTCTCGGCGGCGTCTTTGGCATTACGACATAGTTCTCTTTTGGAACCTTCTTCGTGCGTGGTGGCAGGGACCTTTTAGCACTATTGTCTTCCTTCGAGCTTGCAATAGTGGCTATAAGCGTCGACTCCTTCTTCTTAGGGTTTCTTACGAGCTGTGTGGCCGTTAGGCGAATTCTCTCTTCCATCGTTGGTACCTTAACCAAGGGCACCATGCAGGATCCTCCTTGCTCCATGACCAAGAGTTGTTGGAGGTAAGGATCGATCACCGAGTGACACTGCTGGAAGAACTCATGACCAAGAATTATGGCAAAGAGGTCTAAACGAGCGACAATGAAGTTGGCCCTTGCCACTCGTCTAGCGTGATGCTTACTCCATGCGCAACTCCACACACGGGAGTCGGTGGTGCATTGACCGTCCTGAGTTGGGCATTACTTGGACTGTAACTCAGCCCCAACCGTGTTGCTACCGTCTTGGTCATGATATTGGCCTCTGCACCCGTGTCGACCATAGCATAAAACGGGTCTTCCATTGATCGTGAGGTCGACATATTGCGCGCCGTATCCTCTTGGCTTTCCTGGCTGCTTCGTGATGGCTCCGCATAGACCTATCAAGCCCAACTACGTCGTGCACGCGTCGTGCCCTTGCCCTTGTGCGTCCTTCTCCTTTCGTTCTCGCAGGATGGCACCAAGGCTCTTCAATTTAGGGCACTTGCATAGCCATGCGGCCCACCGCATATGTAGCAACCACCTCTTTTGGCAGTCTCTGCCTTTCTCTCCGTGTCGCCATGACGTCCAGACTTCTTGCCATCAGACTTATAGGTATCATGCCTCTTAGAATGTGGTCGCTGCTCCTCAACTTTGCCATGATCCCCCCACCATGGTCATGACTACCTTTCATCTCCTCTCCTCCGGCTCTATCGGGCTTCTCATGCCTGAAGTCTGTCAAAGCTTCGACCTGCGTGATGGCTTCATCTATAGTCCTGACCTGCCGACGTTCCAACTCCATTCTGGCCCAATTTTGCAGCCCATCCATGAAGTGGAACAACATATCATCATCCGTGAGGTTAGGAATTTGAAGCGTGAGGGTGGTGAACTCCTGCACATATGTGCGTATGCTGCCCGTTTGCTTCAGCTCCCTAAACTTGCGCTTCACCTCATAGATGGCGTTGTTAGGGAAGAAGGCTTTCTTGCACTCTTCCCGGAATTGCTCCCAGGTGTTGATGGTGCACGTCCCCTTCCTTATCTCGGCCTCTTTGCGCCTCCACTATAGCATGACCATCTCTAAAAGATACAACACGGCAATGTTGATTTTGTTCTTGTCGTTTTTCAGCCTGTTGCACTTGAAGTAACTCTCCAAATGCCATAAGAAGTTCTCCACCTCTTGCGCGTCACGTACGCTTTTGAATATAGGTGGCTTGGGAGCCTTGACCTTGGCCTCTTTATCTCGATCAAGCGACGATGATCCTCCAGCTTCCACGCCCTCCTTGAGTGTTTTCATCTCGGCCTTCATGGTCTCAATCGTGTTCAACGCCTCCATAAGCCGACACTCCAAGGAAGTGATAGCCTCCTTCATCTCGAACTCGGCACGCTGGCGTCCTTCTTACTCCTTGCGGATGTTGTCAGTCTCCTCAAGGGTGAAGTCCTCGAGGGTCTTGAAATTGCCATCGGCCACATTCAAACGCTGGCCTAATAACTCCACGGCCTGCCTCGCCGTTTCAACTCTTGTGATCCACTCTTCTCCAGGTGTGACGTCAATGGGCTCCTCGCCACGGTCATCGTCACTTGCTTCGGTGGTCGACGGCGGGTGAGATTTTAGCGCATCGCTTGGTGTGGGGTCGAGCTGCATTTCCTCACTACCCTTTTGGTGCTTCTTTCCCTTGCGGTTTTCTTTCCACCATCCAAACGTACGTTGGTGGTGCTAGCGGCGTTCACGTCTCTTTAGTTAGACATTCCCTTAGTATCAAACCTCGCTCTGATACCACGTTGTCACGGACTTAGAGTTTTCACTAACGCTCCGTGCAGCACTTGACAACTTACTCACTAATCTTTCAAGGTCTTGTAAGCTCAAGTAAGCCCTTTATGCTAAGATCGCTAAGAGAATGAAAGAAAAGACTTAGAAAGATTTGGAAGAAGGCTTTGTATTACTTGGAGAATGCTTTGCACTTGCTTGGTTGTTTGTTTCAAACTTGGATGCCTTACAAATGAATGACACCTCTATTTATACTATCATCTAAGGACTAAAGTGTAATTTAAAATTACTTTACAAGTCCCTACTTATTTACACTTTGGTCCCTTCTCTAGAGATTTCTACACTTTCTAGGAAATTCTAAGGCTTTCCAAGAAAATATCTAAGGTATTCTAGAGTCTTCCAAGGAAAGACCTAGAGATTTCTAAAGCCTTCTTGAAAAATCTAAGGACTTCTAGAGTTCTCTATAAACCTCTCCACAACTCTAGACTCTTCCGTTCCTATCCGGATGCAAAATTTGACTGTGAAATAGCGGAACGTGACATATGCCAGTGCTTGTTCATATAATAGTAAGGATCTGCTTGAAGTCAGCAGATACGATGATATGCATGAGCCGGCTGATCCTAAAATAGTTCAATATTGTCTCCTATTTTCTTATCACATAAATTTGATTTAATTTATTCGATTGGATATAATTTTAAAAAAAGACTTGTGTGATAAACGCACATTAACAACATTCTAAATCTGCTGGTGGACTCACTTGTAACTTTTATGACTGCGCATCAATCGTTCGATTTGATTTGGTTTTGAAGTTTATTGATTCATTTTATCAATTTGTAGGCATGTCAAATTGTTATAAAATCATTAAAATATTGATTTATCGGCCATCAATTTTTATCAATTCAGTTATCGATCTAACAATTAAGATTTGACAAAAAAAAAACATTAAAATTCAATTAGAAACAAGGTGACAAACCAAATGAATCATGCACATGAGTTGACAGAATGCATTTTGCTCAAAATCAAACTATGTCACATTATATAATATCCGAGTGTTTGAGACCGTCAGCAAAAAAAGTATGAAACCAAACTCTAAGTCAAGGACGTTATATTCCAAATGGTAAAAATATGATTATCTAATTTACTATCAATTAACCCATTAAAAAAAAATCAAAACAATAACTCGATAATTAAAAAAATCAAAACAATAACTCGATAATTAAAAAAATCAAAACAATAACTCGATAATTAAAAAAATCAAACCTTTGGTGAAACCACTAAACCAATTACCCAATATCATTAACCTTATAACTTATTTTCAATTCAATTTTGAATAGGCCTACATTATATTCCTTTGATGAATAAGAGATTTAGAAATGAAATGAATTCATGAGGGTTCTTTGATTTGATGAAGATGCATTGTACAAAGTCAGAGTGTGTCATATTCACTGTCCATAACAGGTTGTAGGTGGGTGATCTGGTACGGTTCAGTCACTTTCTCAATTTTTTCTGGAGAAGTAACTTAGCTAATTAAGCATCTACCCTATCCCAACTACATCTTGTTTGCTAGTACATTATTAGTTCACTGCATATTTCTACTTACCGTTGCATTCCTAAAATTTGCCAAACTTTGCCCACTCCTTGGCAGTGTGATTGGACCTACCACCTGCGTGACATTTCAAGAAAATAACAAAATAAGTCCTTTTACGTTTAAAGTTACCTTGGTGTAAAATAATTGTAGGAGGCGAGCTGATGGAGTTAATAATGAAACTAATACCTAATTACCTATATCTGATATAAGAGAGAGTTGCTTGGATGATAAACTCTATTCACTTTTAATTTTAAAGTTATAAGTTCAAGTCACTAGAGCAAAGATAATAATTAACACAACTAAAAAGTAGCTATGTCACACGTGGTCATATATAGATATGCTAAGGTTAGTTGCTTCAGAACTAACTTAAAGTATTTGTGATTGAAGTTGTAAGATTTCGTGTTTGAAGTTAGACTATGGGAAAATTGTATGAAATAACAAATTATTAATTTAAATTAAATGTTATAGCCATAATTTATTTTAATTGTAATTCGCAGTAAACATTTCCTTTTTTTGCCATCTAATTCGGATACAATTAGTCATTTTATACATTTTGATATAAACACTTTTAGGACCCCCCCCCCCTACGTAATGAGATTTAGTTTAGTAGGACCCTCCTACATAATGAGATTAGCAGGACCCTCCTACATAATGGGATTAGCAGGACCCTCCTACATAATGGAATTAGCAGGACCCCCTGGACAATGGGATTATCAGGACCCCCTACATAATGAGATTTAGTTATTTCCTCCTAGGATAAACACTTTCTAGTCTGAGCCCGTTATTTTTTTCCTCCTAGGATAAACACTTCCTAATCTGAGATCGTTATTTTTTTATTTTCTCCTAGGATAAACACTTCCTAGTCTGAGACGTTATTTTTATTTTCTCCTGGGATAAACACTTTCTAGTCTGAGACTATTATTTTTCATTTTCTCCTAGGATAAACACTTCCTAATTTGAAACCTTTATTTTTTATTTTCCCCTAGTATAAACACTTCCTAGTCTGAGTTTATTTTTTTGAAAATTCACATTTGCTAATAACTCACAAAAAATTTCTAGTGAAAACTGGGACAAATTTTTTGTTTATTTCTTTTGTTTGTGATGGTTTTCAGATTTCTTCAAGCGAAACATGGACTTGAAATTCAAGAACAAAGTTTCAACTATTTTCAGAATAATCAATCCCATGATAGCCAAAATCAGCTTCTTCAATGCATGTAGCAGCCTGACTTCCTGACATCTATTTTTATTCAGCTTCTGATAAAAAAAAACATGATGTCATTCAAGAACATATTCAAATTGTCATTTCGAAGAGTGCCAAAAACTCACTCTAAGTGGCAAGTTAAGCATCAAATTCAGTTCAAGATCAAGATACTCACCCAAAAAATCAAGGTGATATCCGAAAGTCAAGACTCAAGAGAAGTTGCATAGATAGGAGCTTGTACTTTTATTTTCCTTTTGACTATTATCTTTCATTTTTTTATGTAAGGATAAGAGTCGCGACCTGAAACCTCGATGGAACCTCATTTAACTTTCAAGTCATCATCTCATCTCCTTGAACTACACATAACCTGATTTCCTTACAACCCGGGATATGTAGGTTGTCCAAAACAAGGACTCGGTCACATATTTTTCTTTCAAATAAGAGTCCGGTCAAAACTTGTCGCTTTGTCTACTTCTTTGTCTAAAAACTCTTCGTGCTTCCAGTCAAAGAGGGGCAAACTGTAGACACGTAATTTTTGACTGAACATAAGGTTTTACACTAGTTTTTATTCCTTAAATATTTCTTTATGTTTAAGTTAGATATTTTGGATTTGTCTTATTTTAGTAAGTTTATTTTAAAAGACTAGATATTCAAAGACCCGTTTACGGGCCCAATATTATAATATTAAATTATAGTATAACTTACAAAAATTCCTTACATTTGGGGGTTACTTCTTATTTCAAAAGTTTCTTCAATTACAAAAATCCCTGAGTTTTATTGCTCTCGGATACATTTCTTGGTTGTCCGATATATTGCAAATGATACATTATTTAATGGAAGGGATGTATCCGAGAGGGGAAAAGGGATGGATGCAAGGAGATAGGAATATGTCCAAGAGGATAGAGATGTATTTGAGAGGGAATAGAGATTATCTTAAGTTGTATATTTATGTAACTTTATTATATTATATATGTTTATTTTTAAAAAAATATTAATCATGAATATTTTAAAACACGAGATAGAATGAATTGCACTTTATAATATATTTTTTTTCTATTTCAACTAAATTAATTGAAACTTATAATTTTTTTAAGTTTCCATAACTAAAATATAAAAATATATCTCTCATACTCATTTTAATATTATGTATAACACATACATTGAATCAAATAATAATAACATTGGTATTTATTCATAACCTATTTCAAAACTCTTTGTATTATCAAGCTTTTATTATGTAGAAGAGTTATTTATATTATCAAACTTTTGTTATGGATAAGAGTGAAGAAGTAGGACGGTCCTTATTACCTTTTTGATAAAAATTAAACGGACCATATTATTTTTTCAGAAATACTTTTTTAGACTCAATTAATGTGGAACAATTTTCTTTTTATACGTTGCAAATAGAATGTCACATTTTCATAATAGAAAATAATGTAACTTTAAAATACTCATTTTACTGTTAATAAAATTATTTATAGTCATACAAATGGTCAAGAAATATTTAGATTACATTTTTTTTTAAATTATTTCTTTCATAAACTTTGTGTCAAGTCAAATGATGCCATATAAAATTGAAATGGAGGAAACAACAAAAGATGAGGAGAAAGAAGACTATGCTTTACTTCATATCTTATATAGTATAAAATCGAGAAATAGTGCAAAATAGTCCCTTATCTTTGGGTTAGGACTCAAAGTTCTTCTTGAGTTTTCATATGGAGCGGTAATAGTACTTCACATTTGCAATATTACTGCACTTTTGATCCTTCCACAGTTTTTTGTCTATTTTTCAACATTAATTTTATCCACAATTTATATATGAAATGTTCAATCGTCTTTTTATATATTTAGAATAATAACTTTTGTGAGAGAAGGTGAGAAGTGGAACACCTTGTTTTGTTTAGTAGAAAATGTATTGCAGTTAAAATCAAGAGGTTCATCACATAATTTTCACGTGCAATAGTACAAATTTTTCTTTTCTTGCAACGGCAAAAAAATATAAAAATACTATTGAATATTACATACATAAAATTGTGGACAAAATCAATATTAAAAATAGGCAAAAGTCTTGGAGAAACAAAAAATACAGTAATATTATAAACACGAGAGACTACTAATGCTTCATATGAAAAATCAAGGATGACATTGAGTCCTAACTCCAAAATAAGGTACTATTTTGGGCTTTTTCTTAGACAAAATCAATAAAACATTTAGCAACAAAGAGAATTTCAAAGGAATTTTCATCCTTGTTGAAACAATGTACTATCCATAATGAAATAATGTATGAAGAGAATAAAAAAATATTACAAAATTTACGTGATAGAAATTATAGTAGCTTAGTAAAGTTGTTTATAAAACATTTTAATTAAATAACATCAACTAATGATAAAATAATAAACATTTGAAACTTATTTTACATAAATTCTATATATTTTAAATTTTTTCAATTACAAACAAAAAGGAATAATATTCCATACCTAATATAATATATATAAATAAAAGTAAATTACGTAATGTATTTTAAGGAAATAAGAACTATTTTGATTTATAGACATATGTCATATGTTAATTACCATAATGAAACAACATGAAAATTATAAGATATAATTTACTTATAGTTGAAAATTACTTATGAAAAAATGGAGTACAAACTATATATTTAAATAAATTATGTCATATACATATTAGTGTAAAGAAATTTCGCACTATAAATTTATTTACTTATTGTAATATGTAATTTATTTTATTATGAAAATTTACAAATTTGATGTTTTATGAAAAATTGGTATGAATATTTTTATGTGACCTCATAGAATGAAGTTCTTTACTTTATGATATAGAAGAATATTACTTAAAATAAATTATAATGTCTTAATATAAAAGTGTGATTGAAAATATGGGTTCATATTAAATGTCACATCATTAGGATACACATGGCATTTAAAAAAATATACTCCTTCCGTCCCATTTTATGTGGCAACATTTCCTTTTTGATCAGTCCCAAAAAGAATGTCACATTTCCTTATTTGGTAATTATTTAAAGATATAATTCACCCTTATTGGTCCCACTTAATCTTGAAAAGAGTACTCCAATACATTTATTAGGAGAGAGAAAAATAAGTCTATTTTTTTGAAGGGCAATTTGGTAAACATTTCAAAGTCTTTATCTATTTATTAAACTCCGTGCCCGGTCAAATGTTGCCACATAAAATGGG
>JAJOOS010007798.1:0-18763 GCA_029582725.1 Solanum chiquidenum
TATAAAAGGATGATTTACCAGAAGTGTTGAAGTCTTGAACTGCAACACATATGTCTTGTAGAGGATTGACATCATAGGCATAAGCTAATTGGGATGAAAACAACGTAGCAATGGCTAAAATTGTTATTATCATGCTCATTGTTGTAACAAATTGAAGTCTAATTATATTAAATTTGGAAACAAGTTTATTTTGCTTAGTTTGGGTTGTTATACTTTTTAATTTTTCCAAGAGAGATATCTAGTACTATTTATAGGTGTCTTGGTCATTTATCTTAAGCAAAGTCTAGTAATTTTCTCATTTTTAAAATGCAAGTTAAAGTTCAAGTTCAAGTGGTAACCATTAATTAATCTCATTATCTTTTTTTCCTCTGGTCAAAGTCAATAGTCAATTTATTCACAATTACTCTCTGCACATGTCTGGTGAACTTTTTTTAAGTTTTAGTCCGTGTTTGATATTTATATTAAGACCCGACTATTTAGGAGTTAGGACCAATTTAGCTATAGGAGAATTTTTTTTACCTTTTTTGAATTCTTGTTCACTTTATTTGAAAGTTAGCGTTTGATGAGATATCTAATTTTGATCTGTATGATATAACTAATCAGTAGAACCACCTATTCTTTTTATCATAGGCCAAGGATTTTGGTGTTAACCACACACTAGATGCTAGCTATTGAGGAAGAAAAATAGGTCATACGATGATAATTGAGAGGTTTTCACTGAGCATATTTCTAAATTGAATAACAAAATGACAGAAATTTGTAGAGATCAGATATATATATACATCTATAGTGAATTGTGGATTCCGAAATGATAAGATCATTTTTTGTTTGGACAAAAAAAGGTCTCTTATAAAAGCTTTGTCACTCTTGTCTACGATAGCTTCAAACTCCACTTAACCCCTCCTCCTTTCATATGATGGAAATTGTCGATGTATCGTGTGAATTGCATTTTGTTTTTCTTTTATTAGTTTGTCACTAAGACTATTCCTAAATATTCTTTGCAAAAAATATGATTAACCACATTAATAAACGTATTTAATTTTTATGACTAAATGATAAGTTTTAATATCCCTTTTTCCCATCTTAGTCATTTTTTGTTAAAAATGAAAGTCAAAGTAATTTTCTCATTATAAAATGCAGGGTCAAGTTTAAGTAGTAACAATTAATCAAGAATCTTGTGATTTAATTTTTACTCTAATCAGAGTCAATAGTCTACGGTCAACTTATTCACAACTCTACGCTTATGCATGGTATATTTACACATTCAAAGTGTGTAAATTTATAGAAATTAAAGGTGAATTTATGTATCGAATGTTTACAACAATCAATAAATATAAGATACGTGTCTGTCACATACACATTTATCACTAGACCATGATTAAGTGATGTATTTTTACTTTAATTTTTAATTGCTAAGATAATTTTATTGATATATAAACCGCCGGTCGAAATTAAATACCTTAACAATCAAAGGTTAGTCAATTGGTATATTTCGCAAAAAAGTTTGGAAAAATGAGAGAGAAGTCCACGATTGATCAATTGTTAATCGAAGCATGTTGTCCTAATTTAATATTTGCTAATAATTACTCCACCAATCTTATTTTATTTATCGCTTTAGCTTAAAAAATCGTTGACTATAAAGAGATCAGTTATCTTAGAATTTTTAACCACAACAATATTGTTGTATATATAGCTAATCATTTTTAGTATTCTCTCTGTGAGTGACACAATTAGAATTTCAAGATTTAGATTTTTGAACTTTGAATGTGAGTTCGATTATAAAAGCTTTAAGTTTTTTTTTTAAATGAAATTTATATATTTGAAAATTACTAAAAGAAAAAAATTATAAATTTACAAGAATTGATTATTTAAAATATTTAAAGGTATATAAAGAAATTTTGATTAAAAAAAAACTTTATTGGCTCTTATAATTTCAACAGTGCCACATAAATTAAGATGGAAGAAATAATTTTAATATCCAGGAGCTTCAAAAGCAAAAGAAAAAAGCACATTGATATGATGGTTCCATTGCAAAACAATATTGTTTTATCTTTTGGCTTTTTTGTATTTATGTCAAACTTTTAGAGATGTAACACTATTTATAGTTGGATCTTTTACCACTCAAGGTTGTGGTAATTTTCTTTTCATTTTTAATCAGAAGTTTCGAGTTATAATATTTTTAATTTCTCATCATATACCTATATCCCTTGTCGAAGATGTTGAATTCAGTTGAATCCGATAGTTACGTGTTCCATCCCCCTCTTGGGAAGGGGAAGAAGTTGGGAAAATAGTTTGGTTGTATAACGTAAGCTACATAGAAGAAGAGAAGACTCACTAATTAAAACATACAACCATATGCTATGCTTTCTTTCATTGTTTTCTTCTTCTTTTATTTGGATTTGATGCACTTGAACTAATGATCTTTCGAAAACAATTTTTCTATCTTCAAAAGGTAGTGGTAAGGTCTACGTACACTATACTCTCTCCAAACCCCCACTTTGTGAGATTTCACTTGATATGTTGTTGAAATAGTGGAATAATGTTGCACTAACATTGTGTCTTACGTTATATTGAAAGTGAATACGCCCCCCTAAGGAAACACAAGCACAACGCCAGGATTCAAGATTTTAGAGACGAGATGAGTACTCTCGCATTGATCCATTGAATCAGGAATGAGAAATTAAAACCGGGATGAAAATGAACACCCATAAGTATAGACAAAATAAATTCGATATCTACCTTACCATGTCCATCCCTAATTACAAATATAACATATAGCCTAAGTTCATCGACTTAATTTCGCTTTTCATAAAATTAACAGCTTGATGGTAAGAATTAGGGGAAATGTCAGCTTCCATAAATGAATAAGTTCACTCCAAATACTGGAAAAAATACATACAATTAGAGAATAACGTATTATTCCAACGCTTTGACAAATCGCTAGTGATGAGCATCGCGCTCCAAACAACTTTCAGTAAACACACAATCATATTTGTAATGTCATAATCTAGGAGAATTTCTTTCGAAGTTCATTAATCACTTTCTTATCAAGCCGGAAGCCTTTAGCAAGAACATCGTCCAGAATAGGTGGATCTGAAGCAAAGATTGTACTAGGAATCATGACGACTCCAGGATTTTGACTGTTGAAAGAAGCTAGCAGAGTAGCATTTTTGTGTCCCACGTTATACTGGAAGTGAATAAGCCCCTGTGGAATCACAAACACATCACCAGGATTCATGATTTTAGAGAAGAGACGACTCTTAAAAATGTTTGAAGCATCAGGGGCAAGAAATCCTGCATAGATAGTACCCTCTAGGATAGTTATGAGCTCAGTAGCTCGAGGGTGCGTGTGAAGTGGAGAGAGACCCTGTGGTTCAAAGTCAGCACGAACTATAGAAATACCAAGAGTGTTGAGTCCAGGCATCTTGTTTACATCCACAATATTTACGGCAAAGCCTAACTGAGGGACTGCATTTCCCCTAACATTAAGACCTGAAGCAAAGAAATCATCCGCTTTTGCAAGCTTTGGGTCTTTGCAAATCTTTCCATTCACTAAAACTGCACAAGTCAAATAAAACGAAGCTAAGCACCAGAATTTCAAGTTTATGAGTTCCTACAATAACTTCAGATTCACAACAAATATTTATAGATACATGGTCTAAACAAAAGCTAACCCGTAAACCCATAAGTTGTTATGTGGATCCGTTACTGGCTAAGCATATTATTCAAATATTAATACAACATATAACAACTATGCCTTGTTCGCAAACAAAAACTATATAAGGATGATTCACCCGAAGCCTTAGAGTCGTTAACTGCAACACATAGATCTTGTAGAGGGTTGAGATCATAAGCATAAGCAAGGGAAAGAAATAAAGCAATGATGGCTAAAGTTGTTATGAACCAGCACATCCTCATTGTTATAGCAAAGTTTGGCTTCTTAGCGAAAGACCGAACTTTTTCTGGAAACAAGTTTGTTTTACTATGGACTTGTTATGATTTTCTTCAAACAACAAGAAAGGTGTGACTATTTATAATCTGATCCAAAAAGATAGTGTAGGTATTTTCTCATTTCTAAATGTAGATTTAAGTCCAAAGAAGTGACCTTTAATATAATCAGTAGTCAAAAAGTCGCTCATTAATTAGATCAGCTTCATTACCTAAATGGGTTGAATAAAGAGAAGAACTTGCCTTGAAAAGTAGAGATTGAAGGTCTATTTATTTCTTGATTACACAGAATCAGAAGTAGCCAACCATTCTTTTCAGGGATGTAAGTGGAGCTTTCATGGTTGTTCAGATTTAACATCCTCAATACCCAATACCTTATGCTTTCAGGAATGTAGGTAGAGATGTACTAGTTGTTCAGATGCAACAACGTCAATAAACAACTACCTGATGTGAGCATCTGTTGTGGATTCACTACACCAAAAATGATCTTAAGCAGCAATTAATTAACGGCAATAACTTAATTGACACTAAATATGTTTTTAGTGACAATTACATCTTAACACTCTTTGTAAATGCAGCTAAGCTTATAGCGATATTGGATCTAATGGCAATTAACTAAGGCTGGTAAAGGGTTTAAACACTCTTTGTTAATGTGCATAAGCAAGGAAATCATCCGCTTTTGCAAGCTTGGAGCTAAGCATGTAATTCATATATTAAGAGCTAACAGACGACAGAAATTATACAACAACTATAGAAGGATGATTTACCCGAAGCCTTAGAATCGTTAACTGCAACACATAGATCTTGTAGAGGGTTGAGATCGTAAGCATAAGCAGGGGAAAGAAAGAAAGCAATGATGGCTAAAGTTGTTATGAACCAGCACATCCTCATTGTTATACCGAAGTTTGGTTTCTTAGCAAAAAAACAAACTTTTTCTGGAAACAAGTTTGTTTGCTTTGGGCTTGTTATGATTGTTTTCAAACAACCAGAAAGGTGTGAATACTTGTACTCCGATTTAGTCGTTTTTCATATCTTTGTTTCCGTTTTAAATTATATTTAATACTTGTTTTCTGTCTATCCAAAACAATAGTCCAGGTGTTCTCATTTCTAAATGCAGATTTCAATCCAAAGAAGTAACCTTTAAAATAATCAGTAGTCAAAGAAATGGTTTATTAATTAGATCTGCTTACTTACCTAATGTATTTAATAATTTCATAGAGATGGAATTCTAGGCACCCATTGACTAACTTCTTAAATAATACTAAAGAGAAGAAGAATCTGACTGATTTGTAAATGAGAGGGTGCCATATATATGTAAATATTCTAAAAAAGTAATGATCGATAATTCATTTAGTTCTTGATTGTACAGAATTAGAAGTAACCAACCATTATTTTCAGCAATGCAAGTACAGCTGTCCTGGGTTGTTCAGATGTAACATCCACAGAAAACAATTATCTGATGTGAGCATCTGCTGTATACAGTGTCATGGATGAGATCCTACCCCTTTAACTTCAACCTTGTAGACTCAGGTTATTCAAGAGATTCATTTCGCATATAATTTTGGAGTTTGAATTGAGAAATGAATTATTAACTTAAGCATGTAGTCCTAATTTTGTTTACTAGATTGTTACTTCTCCTACAAATGAATGTTCTCATCTTAGTATGAATCAAATGTGAAACTTCATAAAAAACTAGCCTGACATTCAATATAGACTGAATTATGAGACAGCATAGGTCATAAATCGTCTTTAGCCCTTTGTTACCGAAGACGCTAAGAATCAAATTTAATCTTCCTTTAACTTGATACCTTGCAAAGGACACATCTCAATATTGAGGGGATAATCAATATTGGGCTACAAACAGAGTAAACGCTAATTGGATTTGAGTCTCTTTTCCTAAGGGATAATCAATATTGGGCTATAAACAGAGTAAACAAAAAACTGATGGAATAATTAAGGGGTTAAATGCTAGAAAAAATGGTCAATAGATATACTCGGGTATAAAATCTCCCCCTTTAATGTGATCCATCGACCATCATGTTTATTGGTGATGGCTCAACGATGATAAAACTTTTCATCCGAATCATAGATACAAATATCCAATTTGTATAATAAATTCTATCATAAAATTAACACTTCAATAATTGATACTCACAACTTGAGGGCTTGGGCTTGTTGAAATCCTCTTGCAGCTTATCTTCCAAGTTAAACAGAAATGGTATAAAGTATCCAAAGCCAGCCTCAATGGAGACAAGGTTGTTTTATAGATTGTATACATGAAAATTGAGGGGTTCACAAATCAATACTTTAGCCCTTGATCACAAGCTAACAAAAAGGAAAACCAAGGTGAATTACCAAATACAGAGGGACAAGAAGTTCTAGCAAACTAAGCATAAAATCTAAGCACGACAAACACGCAAGAGCAAATTGCCAAGAAACAAACTAGCTTAAATGGAAATGTGACATACTTCAATAGTCCCCAGCGCAAACCTTATAGCTCATCAGATTTGCTCAAATTACCACAAACATTGCATTCCATAACTGAGGATAGAGATGCATCAGGAGGCAACGGAGCCAATGTACCCCAGCAATTCTCTCGATTACACATGTATCTAAGGAAGAAATACGCGTGAGGAAAATCTTGATCCCTCTCCTCCACCTTGCCATTTACATTTACTTCATCATCCACATCTTCCTCCATCTCTTCATCCTCTTCCTCTTCCTCTTCATTTTCCTCACCCTCCTTATCCATAGCATCATCCTCACCATCAGACCAATTAGCCTCAACCACACACCGATCACAGTTGCAAGTAAAACCATAATCCTCCTTCAACCTTTGCTGCCTTTCCGAATACTTAAAATTCACAGGGAAATAACTCAAACAAATCTCCCTCCCCTCAGGAACATCATGAATCACCCTAACAACAATATCAGTATTACTCCTGCTATTAACATCCGTATCAACATACTCAAACCTACACGCATTCGGAAGACAATCATGATTGAAAAACGACGCCATTGGATAAATCCCATAAGCCCTAACACCTCTTTCTCTATCAGCCTCAAAAGGTTCCATCAACCCAAATGCATTCACCTTATCCTTAGCCAAAAGAGCCGCAGTAAGCTCTTTAGAGAACCCAAATTCACCAAGATTCAACGACGGGCACGTAGCAACGAGAGAATGAAGCAAAAGAACATCACTTCCCGACACAAATGACGAATCCCCTTGAAGAGATAACAGCACACGAAACGAAGAAGGAGAAATCACTGCTAAATTATAAGCTGAGATAAGAAAAAAAGCTTGAATTTGTTGATCTACATTCAGATTATTATGAGAAGAAAAGGTGTTTCTTAAGTGAGTTAAGGATTGGCAAACCCAAGTAGTGTGAGAAGAGGATAAAGCTATAGACTGACAATTAGAGGTACAGAAGAATGAAGAAGTGCACCATGAGCAAGGAGTTGGAGATTGGAGGATTACCCTGAAGCAATTTGAGCAAAAAGTGTTGTTCTTCACAGAAGCAGAGTAAAGAAGGAGAGGAGAGTCTTTGAGGATGATTTGTCCAGGTTTTAGGGGTTGAGTAGCAACAATTCCTCTTCCTCTTCCTTCTATTTCTGAAATTTTTAACAATTGATTGCTCTCCATTGTTGTGTACTGTGAATTTTCTCTGAAGCTTCTGCCGCAATTAGGGTTTTTAGGGTTTTAGGCTTTTAGCTATGAAGACGATACTGTCACTTCGGGTTTTTCTATGGGGGAACAAATTTTAAAAAAGGGCCCTTTGGGATCCCTATTTAAGGCGTAGTCAATTTCGAAGTTTGTAGTTTAGCCATTTCAGATCCTAAAAAGGCTATAATCGAAATTTATGAAATTTGTAAGTTTAGTCACTTTTGATATGCCAATGAACTTAAAAAAAAAAAAAAAAACTCAAAGACATGTATGTCTGAAATTAGCATATCTGACTAAAGTTATGTATTTTGTTTGTATAAATAATGAGGTTGATGCTAAAAAGTAAAACGTTGTAATATTGTAATGAATCAAGTCCGGCCCAATGTGATATTCAAGTCACAAAAATAGTTAATGGACTGACAAGATTTATTGGGTCGAGAATAAGCAATAGGATCATGTTAATTTGGGATATGAGTTGAGTAGTGTTTATCAATTATCATAATGGTTTAAGATATTCTGCTTATTGTTGATTAAAGAATTTGATTCCTCTCATTTCCCTTTTTAGGATTTGAGCTTCTTATCCTCATTCTTATTTCTATCTTTTAGTTACTTGTAATTTCAATATTTTCATTTTAATTCAGTAGTTTGAGTGTTGTAATTATCATTCTAAAGTTGTAATCATGTTACAAATTCTTATTAATATAATAAAGAATTTGCGTTTGTTACACTGTTCCAATTGCCAATTACTTATTAATGCAAACTTAATGAATTTTGGATCTTTACTCCCTTTTCCAAATTAATCATCAACCTTCACAAAATTAAAACATGACCGAGCCATTTCACATGTAAGGAATTTTTCAATTTCCATCATAGAATTTGAGTTAGAAAGATTTGAAATTATGGTTTGAAGTTTCAAGTAGTGGTACAAAAGTGGTTATTTTGTTAATTTCTTCCAACTTTACTTTGTCACCGAGGAGTTTTGAGATTCCTCCACCCTTAATGAGGTGGTGCTTCTGCCTTTAATGTAACGTGAATATGAATTAATCCTCACATTCAGTCCACTTACTTTTTTAGGTGTGTGACAAGATCTCATATACAAAACAAAACTTTCAAAAGAACATCATCAAGTAACTGAAAAAAAATTACAATAACAAGTATGAACAAACAAGAACTTGTCTCATTAAATTTGCTTGAAAACTAGTGAATCGAACTCTAGGAGAACTGAGCTCGAAGATGTTCAATCACTTTCTTATCCAATTGAAAACCTTTAACAAGAACATCGTCAAGAATTGGTGGATTTGAACCAAAGAGTTGATAAGGGATCATGTGTACTCCAGGATTTTGGCTATTGAAACTACTCAAATGTGTTGCATTTGTGGTTCCCATATTGTATTGAATGTGAACCATACTTTGTGGGATCACAAAAGCATCCCCTGGATGTAAGATCTTATCGAATAGCCTCGATTTGAAAGGATTTCGTGTATCAGGAACAACAAATCCAACATAGATAGTACCTTCCAATACGAGTATTAGCTCAGTTGCTCGAGGATGAATGTGAGGTGAGATTAATCCAAATGGTTCAAGATCAGCACGAGCCATCGAAATGCCTAGAGTGTTTAGTCCTGGCATTCGATTTACGTTCAATGCATTCACAGAAAAACCAAGATTTGTTGGTGTTGGCATTCCACTTACATTGAAACCTGATGCATAGAAATCATCTGCATTTGCTAGCTTTGGGTCTTTGCAAAACCTTCCATTCACAAAAACTGCAAAACACATGAATCAAACACAACAACATTACAAACATATCCACTGTAATCCCACAAACTGGAGTCTAGGGAGTGTAGCATGCATGTATGCAAACGTTACCTCCACCTTCATGGGTTGTTTCCTATAGACCTTCGACTCTAAAGAAGTGTAATAAAAGCATGATAGACAAGAAAACAATAACAACAGAATAGCAAGATAAACAAAACAAATAAAATGACAGTTATGCTAATACTAGGTAACACATCAAAAGACGAGACTAGCTCCCTACCTCTTCTTTTGTAAAAGTACTCCAACACACGGCTACCTACTACCTATTTGTCCTAATTCAGTATTCCTCGACCTCCAAACCTTTATATCTAAAATTAGATCTTGTGTAAGATGAAAATGTGCCAAGTGTAAAAAAATATTAATAACTAACCTGCTATCACATCTTTTCACTACCCACTAAAAAACAAACGGCGGCAGACAACTCTGATTGCTAAACAACAAAATCTATTGCTAATCTTATTTAAGACAACGAATTATCAAAAAAATCCTATCAGCTACTACGAGTTATCTAGCGATAGATTATCAATGGATTTCGTAACAAAGTATTGCTTTGTTTTTTTTTTAATTGTCAGTATATATAATTTAAATCCAAAAAATTCCACAAAATAAAATAAAGATAGGTAAGTGATTAATTACCTGCAGAATCATTGGAATCTTGAACAGCAACACATAGATCTTGAAGAGGATCAAGATCATAAGCAGAAACAAAGGAACAAAAGTAAACACTAAACACTACACTAATTAAAATCAACAAAGCCATTTTCATTCTAATGATAAATAATTTGGCTACTAATCACTAACCACTCAAGAGTTATTGGAAGTTTTTATAGTAGAGATTAGAGTTATGCAGTACATTAAAAAGGAAAAAAAGCAGTCAAGATTTAGTTTCAAGAATCTAATGCTTTTTAAGTTTTCAAGAAAGTGGTCAACATCACCTAGAGCGTAATCGGATTGAATTAAAAGTTGGTCAAACTTACTTTTATGTCAGTTTTTTACTTTTAAAAATGTTTGACTAATATCAAAATAACTTAAATTAAGTAGAAATAACTTAAAATAAGTTAAAAATCAAAAATAAATTTCTCCTACTTTTTATTTTTTAATTTAAAAATTATTTAAATTTGATTTTTATTTAACTTAAAAATTACTTTTTTTTTAAGTCATACTCGAAAGTCTTTTTCTAACAATATAGATTTTTTTTCCTTTCATATTTTATCTTTGTGGCTTGAAATGAATGAAGAAATGGGTAGTAGGGTACAATGATTTCATAGATAGAAACATCTCTTGCCTACAAAAAAATACATACAATGTCATTGTCAGATTCTCTTTGTCCAAAATAAAACAGAGTCGTCTTCAATACAGAGCACAAATAAGATATTTTTGGCATAAGTTTAAATTTAATTTGATTTTAATATAGATATTAGATGTGAAGAGAATCAAAAAGAGTTTTTGTTATAAAATAATTGAATCTAATATCAGAGACGAGCTCGAAATTTAAAGATTGTGAGGGTACCATTATCTTAACGTAGGCACTAGCAAAACGTTTAATGATAATTGAGAGATAATAATCGTGTTCGATTGATAATAAATATATGAGCAGTAGCAAAAATATAAATATATAGGTCAAATATTTTGAAAATCTGGGATCGCATTTATGGAAGATGTAGGTTCAACCAACTCCCAAGATGCACTTATGTTTGTGAGGGTACACAGTTAAATATATATTATACACACAGATATATAAACAAATAAAATTAACAGGTGTACATATACGTATGGATTTGCCAAGAAAATTATCAATATTTCATCTCTTATTGAAATATCTAAAGCTAATCCAATCATTTTTTTGCAATATCCAACAACTAAGATGATAAATAACATGCATGAATTGTCATAATCAATAATATTTATAACAAAGTAATTAATTAATGGATACATGATCTTCTGCTTTATAGAAGATAGAAGAAGCAGGGCCGGCTTTAATATAAAGCAACTAAAGCAAAAGTCTTTAATTAGGCCCCTTAATTATGTAGACACCTTTTTTTATTAGTCATGAATTAAAAAAATAATAATTAAAGATAGAGTAGTTTAAATGAAATCGTAGTACAATACTTTTATTTTAAAAGGGAGGAAATTAATGTTTTAATGATGATTCCAACGGTAATACATGTAAAAAATTATTCCATTGAACGTACTCTCTTTTGAATGTAAAAATAGCGATATGAACTAAATATTTTATCCAAATCAAGAAACTTACGCGTAAAAGTCCTGACAAATGATTAATATTCAGACGGAAGTATTAAAACAATAGTTTTTCATATATTGGTATTTTTCATTACAACAATTTGGTCCTTTTATTAGGACCAAAAAATGCATTTTATTTAACCATACAAACATATTTGATACTACTATTACATGATCATTAAGGTGACTCAAAGTCTATCATCATTGATCCACCATACTCCTCATATTTGGACTCATATATATAATCAGGATCAGGATCAGGTTCACCGGCTATGTAATCTTTCTTGTTTGGCTGATTAGTGACAGAATTAACCTCATTATTGGTATATTTGTTGGGTTGATCACCAAATGTAAATGTGGTAAGGACCATTAATCCAAGGAACATGATTAGCAAACACTTGGAGGGTGACATGTTTGCAATGTTAATGTGTTTTTGTTAAACTAAAGTTCACTTCTTTATAGTATCTTGTCTTGATAGGAACATGAAATTTGTGTGATGTTTTGTTTCCTTATATTAAGGAATTCGATATATAGATATGAGAAGAATAAAGCGTAAGGACAGAAAATGCTTAAAAAAAATATAAAAAAAAAATAAAGTTATGGCATGTAGCAGGGGAGGTAACAATAACATCAGGCACAGCACGATTTTAATTTGAATGAATTATAATGAACTAAATTAATAAATAAATAAATCATTGCTCAACCTTGCACAAAAATTCTTTGGGCAGAGTGAGAGTGCATAATGACAGTAATAAAACTCGTTGGGCGGAAATTAGCTGAGTCAAACAGACTAATAATGACTTAGAGCGCAATTTTTACTAAGTTTTATATATATATTCTTATAATTTGGTCAACTACCAAATCTTTTTTTGTCTTTATTCACATATCAAATAAATAAATTATTTTAATAATTTAATAAAAAAATGCATATGTCAAATTGGGCTTAGGTTAAATCAACCCCATTTTTAGGTAGACTATGTTATTCTTGCAATCAAGATATAAACAGAAATGAATATAATGAAGGAAAAAAATATCGACTATAGAAAATTGTTTTATTTAAGAAGTTAATCCATTTACAGTTGCTTAAGATTTGAATTAATTTCTCCCAGGATAGAATGGAACACTGTTTTAATATATTGGCAATTGAAATTATAGAATTTTAGCGAACGCATCAAACAGAGTAAATTACATCATACTTAATATTTTTCTTTTTGAAAACTTTATGCAAAGAAGAGAAGAAAAGTTCGAATTTTGAAGTAAAAGATTTTGTTTTTCAGTGTATCAAATATGGTGAAGTCAAGGGAGGTGACTTTTTATTCAAAAGGAACATGTTCGTTCTATGTGAATTTTAAATAATTTCATAAATTAATAAATTATTGATAATATTAGGAAAAATTAATTTAATGAAAAATTAATTTTGTTAAAAAATTTATCAGTCAATCACATTATTTGTCGAAATCAAACATCTTATTTTTCTAAAAAAAAAGTGATCAAGGCTACGCCCATCAGGTCAAACATCTTACTTTTCATCTTAAAAGATTCCTTAAAGAGAGCTGTAATTTCTTTGTTGATTCTGATATATTAATTTAATAAACAGACATTTCTATTCAACAATTTCTCGATATAAATATTATAGTAATATACTTCTTTGGGCCGGCAAATTTGAAATGTCAATACATATACCCATAGTTATACACAATGATTTCTTTTGTTACTAAAATTTCAAAGTTTTGACCAGTATGGCTTTTTGTTTGATAGTTCAATATTGACTATACATATTTATTTATCATATAACAAAACAAAACAAAGAGAAAAACTATGGCTATGAAAGCATAACGAACGTATTGGTTATTGCATTTTAATATTTAAAAAGTGGTCCTTTTGATTCTGGATCCTCATCAAGAGTGTGTTAGGTAAGAAGGAAAATGTTTTCTATAAAAGACAAATAATTTTTTATTTATTTTCTTGTGTTCGATATATGAATAAAATATTAAAATATAATATTATAAAAGCATTTATATATAACCAAAACAAATAATGATATGAGGTATATTGAAGGATAGAGATGACACAATCACCGTGGGATGTCATTTGTGGAACTTATTTTACCTACTTCCATTAGATAAGTCATTATCCTCGTTTTAAAAGAAATTGTTATTTTTTTATAGAAAATGATTTCGAATTCTCTTCTTGTTTGATCTTAGAGCTAAGGGTCTATCAGAAACGCCTCATCCTACAAACGTAGGGATAAATTTTGCATATATCCTATTTTCCTCACACCCATTTGTGGAATTAGGTATGTTGTTGTTTCCCAAAAATTTTGCAACTAAACATGGAAAAACTCTATACTGAACACACCCATAAGCAGGGGCAGAGCCAACCTTCTACAACCCCCTTCGGCGGAAAATATTATTATTATACATGGTCAAAATTATTTTGTATGTATATATAGTAGGTGTCGAACCCCCTTCAGTTAGTTCGTGTGTTTAGTTCTTCAAATTTTGAACCCCCTTATTAAAAATCCTAGATGCGACACTGCCCTAAAGCTTATCCGAGCGCCAATACAATAGCATAGGTGAAATTGCATGTTACTTGGGAGTCGTTAGGTGTGAGGTATAAGATATAATAATCTCAGAATAAAATGCAGGACAATTTAATTCTCGTTTGATTGGAGGTATTAGGTAGTCTTGAGATTATTTATCCCACCATTTACGCCTTAGTGATGGAACAAGTCATTCCATATATATGATGAAATAACTTATCCCAGAATGACTTATTCCGAAATAAATTGTTCCCAAAATAACTTATCCCAGATAAGTTATTCCACCATGTATATGGGACAACTAATCTCATCACTAAGGCATAAATAGAGGGGTAAATAATCTTAGGACTACCTAATACCTCCAACCAAACGCGGAATAAAATAGTCATGCATTTTATCCAGAGATTATTATATCTTATACCTCATACCAAACGACTCCTTTTAAGAAACTGGAAGCTACCTGCATTTTCCTTTCTCATAACACTCAGGTAGATCAAAAGCAGAAGAGAATATGATACACATGACATGAGCATTTTGACCAGCAGTTTACATATCATAATTTCAAATGAAACTTAGAACCATAACAACAAAGCCCCAACTAAATAACTATACCTCCAAAAACTGCATAATTGTTGATAAACTAACTTACAATGAAGTTATTTGACCAAGCTTTTCCAGCAACTCGCGCATCATTGAGCCCTCCGATACCTATTTCCTGTCCTTGAATCATCTCCTACCTCGACTGTATTGGACGGAGGATTGCCATTCTTAGAAAACTGTGTGGCAGCCGCTCGAGCACCAGCTATTGCAGCAACAAGATTTTCAGATCGGTTGTTTACATCAGATGTACCGGAGCTACTTGGGGAGGAAGTAAGGGATCTTGGCTTCAATGAAAAAGGATCCCGAGGATTTGGAAGGGGAAATTTCACTGGAAGTGGGGGCACAACTGGAGAAATACCTCGGATTGCAGCTTCATATATCTAGAACACGAATTAAAACGAAAAAAGTTAAACAAATTAACAATGCAACAGGAAAATGAGTTTTAAACAAGGATCAACTACAAGTGGAAATGTCTTAAATCATTGTATAAGAGGGAAAGACAATAAAGTTTCTCAAATTTCAATACCTTTCTTTCCAAGTTATAAACACCTTGGAAACCTCGCATCTCAAATGGTACGATAAGTTTCTGCACGAGTTAAAAGGAAAATAATGATTCTTTTGCTAGAGATAATACGAAAGAAACAGATAATTGACTACCAAATAAACCAAAATACCTGTGGTTGCTCACAAAGCCAGCAAAATTTTGTTTGTCCCTCTAGCCTTACCTGTAAGCAAAATGTATCGAATAAAATAAGAAAACATATCACACAACAAAACCAAAATACTTGAGGAATAAACTGCGTCAATGGATAGGAACAAAGAGACATTTGAAGCTCACCCCTTCGGGAATCTGATCCCAGTTGACTAGCTCGTCACATGTGACACATCCAACTACTTCAACACAACCTGTACAAACAAAAAGTTTCAAAAGATTTTTCGGATGACAATTAAGAACAAGTAATCTCTACGTTCAAGAAAACATTAAAGTGATCACAACTTAAGTCAAAATGCAGATGCAGAAAGTTAGATATCTTTTAGATGAAACCGAAAACCTAGACAGGAACATTTCTGCCAATTTCAGATTTATCCGGGTAACGTTGATGAACTTAGTATGACATAAGCAAGAAAGAGCCGTCCAAATGCATTTGATGATGGTGACTAGATATTGCATAGATTCATAAATACCAATTGTGGAAAGGGAAAGGCAAAATCCCATATTATCTCCCACGGAAATTAGCACCTGATGTCAAAGAGAAGCTTCTAAGGCAGAAATGGAGTACATATAAAGACACCCAATGATGAGTAAATTAAAAAACTGGAATTAATTGACGCAATCATGTCAAGCAACAAAATAAGTTGTCAATAAGTTTGTACCCCTCGAGCATGAGTTCTAAATAAAATATTGATCCAGCACTTCAATGGTCTGTTCAAGTAAACACGATATCTTTTAAGTATAGGAATCTTATCTAACATTTTATTCCACTCAAAGTAATTTTAGTTCAAAAACAGAGGAAAGGAATTAATTAGTACGCAAAATTATGTTGCAAGGAGTCCGTCACCTAGAAGTCTTGAAACCGGATAATGCTCAGGAAACTTGAGATCAGTTATGCCATTCACAGCATAGATTTCCCTGTAGAAGTCCTCCATTGCTTTGATAGTTTCTGGTTCTGGATTCTTACTAGCAGCATGAATCCAAAGTCGACCTTCATGAAAGAAAGAAAACGTTATAATTAGATAATAAGGAATTGAATTCCAACAAGAAACAGGAAAATGTAAGATTACTCATACAAGTAAGAAAGGGATAAGTAGAGATAAACTCTTGTACTATTGCAGCCTGAAACTAAATTGAACTGGACACAAATGCAATCATACAAAGAGCGAATAGCGGAGAAAACTACGGAAAACAGAATCTACACATTTTGTTTAGCACCAACACCTTAGTGAAACTTTAAATCATATTTACGAAGAATAAAAGTCATGTGTCCCAAGAATACCCCACCATTAGGAGTACATCCATTAGAATGTGACAATGTGAAGCAAGTAGCGCTAGACATGGCTTTGCAACATATACACTGCCACTAGCTTCTAGAGGTGATTGAGAAGATTGTTTTTTTTTCTTTTTGGCTTTCATCTCATCCACTTTGAGCCATGCATTGCAAGTTAAAAGTTGATCCACTGTTGACCCTCTGAAGCAAGAGCCTTTATTTGTCACAAATGCTCCTCATCCGTCCCATTGGGTGCAGGTGGTTCTAATGCCTAGACAACATATTCTTTCTACAGGTGACTTTCTCTAAAATTGCCTATTGACTAAATCCTACTATATGGCCACACCATAGCCAAAAACTTATACTGCGATCATTGGACTTCATGTAATGGGAGGACGATGACAACCAAAATTAGGAAAGCATTTGAAGAAGTGGCGGAATGGCAAAACTTTCTATCAATAGGCACTTACTGTCTCAGCTGATGCACAGAGAATTAAAAGATATATCTTGGGCCCTACACTCCCACATAGCACATATATTTTGCCATCATCTTGAGAAATGATTTAGTGATATTTTACAAATCAAAAATACTACTCTCTCTGTCCCAGTTTATGTGACTTACTTTCCTTTTTAATCAGTCCCAAAAAAAATGACACATTTCTATTTTAAGTAACAATTTGACTATAAAATGTCTTTTTTACCCTTAATGAAATGATTTACAACCACACAAATTTCTATCATTCATTTTGAACCAGAAGTTTTAAAAGTCTTCCTTTCTTTCTTAAACTCCGTGCCGAGTCAAACTACATCACATAAAATGGGACGGAGGGAGTAAGTATTTTGTTGTATGATTTCAGAGGAGCTGCAGTAAAGCAGGCTGGGAGTTCATCTCTTGCCCTACAGATGAGATGATGAATGCATAGCACTGACTGGATAACCATTGAAGGGCAAAAGCACACTGGAGAACTAGGATATTTAGCCATTCTCTAATTAGAAATAGTTCACAACAAATAGTTCCAATTTAGATCCACCTTCCAAAAGTTACCAAAGAGTTTTTTAGGAAAACTGAGAGACTAGCATCTTAATGGTGAGATTGGAAATTCTGCAGCCATATTGATGGTGGCTTAGAGAGTGAAAGCAGGAACGACATTATGTTTCTCAATAGGTACTTTGAAGATAAAGAATGACATTAGAGCTTCATTGGATCGGTGGTGAAGCACTGCATTTTTTCCTTTATCAACAAAAAAAGAAGCACCTATTGTTCCTTTCTTTCCAAATCACACAAATTATGCAAAGGAAAGACCTTCTGGCCTTGTGAACAAACTAGTACTTTGTAGAATTAATAATCTGAAACAACAACTACAATAACATACCCAATGTAGACCTAATCCCTACCTCAGAGATCCGATAGACCCTCTGCTCAAGGAAAAACAGTCCAAAGCAGTCCAGAAAAATAAGTAACGGAAGTGAAAGCACAACAAAACATTCTGAACGGTGACAACAAAAAGTAATATGATAATCGAAGTATTAGAAACAACATATAGTAATAGAAATCATATGACAAGAAGCTACAGGAGCAATACTATGACTACTAACTGAAAGACAACCTAAATATAAATAAATGCATCGCCACTCTACTAAACTTGAGTTTCAGGTTAGATGTAGCCATGTAAACATGGTAGTCAAGACGAAAGTACTCTTACGTACTAAGCACAATATACATAGGAGAATGATTATGCTAAAAAAGGAAATCTCCTAATACTCAGATCACTGATGTAGATTTCTGTCCCAGCAAAGAAAGGATTTTTACACATGACATTCAATCAAATAGTTACTCACCAAGAAGGAATTTACCAAATTTAGAAAGAAAACAAAATGTACTGTAGCTTTTTCTGATATCAAGCAGTAATGAACCAAATAAAAACCTACACACCACTATAACTAAAATCAACTATAACATGAGAC
>JAJOOS010007799.1:0-21155 GCA_029582725.1 Solanum chiquidenum
CAACAATAATAACAACTCATATTTGCTAAATCACTCCCCAAGAATGGGGGTTCTTAGCCACATATCAAGAAATAACAAAATACACCTAAAATGATAGTAAAATCAAATGGGTATAAGAAATTAAACCTTGAGTTAAGCAAAGGAAGAAGAATGGAGAAGACCCACTTCCAACTTGGGGAAGATGAAACCCTTCTTTCTTCAAGTCTCCCACAAAACCCTCTCCAAACTTGAGAGAAAAATATCCAAAAAGTACTATTCTATTCTTGAAATTAAAATTAATGTTCGACTCCCTAAAATTAATAAATAAGTTTAGTATTTATAGACTTCAGAAAATAGCGCTGGCAGATCTTTCGGCGAAGTTAGTCGACGTTGCCGAATGACTCGGCGATGATCCCTTCTTCTGTTTCATTGCCGTTTCATGCTTGTCTTCAGCGTCTTCACGTTCTGGACCATTGGGCGGTATAGTACTGCTTCGTGAAACTATTCAGTGAAGCACCGACTGCTCCATTTATCGCCTTTTTGATCCTCTTCCTTTATGGCTCGCGTACTAGAACAAATGGCAGAATCTGTCCCTTTGGCGACTCGCCAAGTGTGCTCGGCGGAGCTCAGACTTTAGTTTCTTTGTTCTTTTCAACCTTTCTGTTCCATTTTTTGCGCCTAAGTGCCCATGCTTTCACTAAAACTTCAAATACCTGAAACTTAAGAGTTATCATCAGATATTTAGACAAAATAAGCATTCGAGGACACTATTCTTATCAAAATATAGCCCTAAATAAGTACAATTTGTGGACTCATCAGTGGGTATTGGGTTGTCATGGGTTCAGCTCGACAGAGTGAATCCTAAATCCTTTTCCATACATTCAGCTCGAGAGAGTGAATGGACTTAAGCGTAGGCTGTTCTTATTTGCTGCTTGTTGGTGTTCGAGAGAAACTAACTTGATTCGGGGTAAGATGTTTGAGACACTATTTATCCCACTAAAGTCTAGCTTATTTACTGATTTACAACTATTTACTAACAGTTGCAATTACCCATTTGTCTATATTAGCCTATAATCCGATCACAACCCAATAACCCATCTCATTACTTGTTAATTTGTGTTATTGTTGTTGTTGTAGCTTATAGTTAAAACCAAAACCCCCCTTGTTATTTGACATTCGTGTCACCCCTAAATTTGAATTATGTTTTTATTCGATAATGTCTATTCCTATGATTGACTTGAGCATATTCGTACTTGCCTATTGATTCTTAAACATGTACTACTCCCTGTGGGATTCGACCCCAACTCATTTAGTTGGGTTATTATACTAATTAACGATCGTTGACTCTTAGAATTGGATGAAGTGCCTTTGATAGCGTTATTCAATCAGTCAGAGGCTATAAGATGCTAGGAACTTACACTTATTTCATTAATCTTAAGTCGTGCCAAAGAGTTGAACTCTATAGAGTCTTCCTTCTAATCCTTCTCTTGTGTCTTCAGGAAATGAATACACGAAGGTCCAACGCAAGAAGGGTGGAAGAGGAGAATGTGAATCAAGGAGTACCTAATGGGAATCAAGCTCCTCTAGATGAGCAAACTCCGGTTGATATGGTAAATGTTACTCAAGAAGAATTTAGAGCTTTTATGCAAATGATAGTTCAAGCCATGATGGCCCAAACTCAAGCCATGATGGCCCAAACTCAAGCCATGATGTCCCAAGCTCAAGCCGTAACAACTCAAGCCCATGCTATGACGGTTCAAGCCGCTAGGGATATTGAGCCTCGTGTGAATAATAATGTGAGTTCTATGGCTTCGGGATTGAGGAATTTTTCTAGGATGAACCCCCCCAAGCTTCTTGGTTACAAGGTGGAAGAGGATCCCCAAAGGTTTGTTGATGAGGTTAGCACGATATTTGGTTCATGGGGGTGTCTTCGGAAGAGAAGGCGGAGCTAGCCGCCTACCAACTAAAATATGTAGCTCAAATTTGGTATGAACAATAGAAGGACGAGAGGCCAAGAAGAGTGCGTCCCATAAATTTGGAGGTGTTCAAAGAGTCATTCTTTGATAGGTTTATCCCCCTAGAGTTGAGGGAACAAAAGTTTGTAGAATTTATGAACCTTCGTCAAAGGGGTATGAGTGTGAAGGAGTATTCTCACAAGTTCACCTAACTATCCAAGTATTCTCCAACCTTGGTGGCAAATTCGAGGGCTAGAATGAATAAGTTTATGATGGGTGTGTCCGATTTGGTTGAACAAGAATGTCGTACGACAATGATCCATCATGACATGAATATTTCAAGGCTTATGGTATATGGTCAACAAATTAAGGAGACAAAACTGAAGAAAATGAATAGAGAGGTAAAGAGGGCTAGAACCAGTGAAAGGAATTTTTCCAATTCTAAGTCTGATGGGCAAGGTCGGCCAAGGTTCAAGCAAACGTTCTCCAATCAAGGCTCCTTTAGTAACCCAAGGGTTGACAATGATAGGGTCTCCAACCCTAAACATCAAGGAGGTAATAGTGGTGGTTCATATGTTTCTACGCCTAATTGTGCAAAATGTGGTAGAAAACATGAAGGCAAGTACTTAGTTGGCTCCAATGGGTGCTATAGTTGTGGGAAGAGTTGCCACAAGGCAAAAAATTGTCCAACACTTGCGGTAAGGCCGAAAGAGGGAAAACAAGCCCCTCCAAGTGGTTCCAACTCCAATGCCCAAAAGCAAAACCGCTTGTATGCTCTTCAATCTCGAGGTGACCAAGAGAGCTCCCTGGATGTGGTGACCGGTATGTTGCAAGTTTTTTCTATTGATGTTTATGCTTTATTAGATCCCGGTGCCACTTTGTCCTTTGTTACACCTCTTGTGGCTATGAAGTTTGAAATACTCCCCGAAATATTAATAGAACCTTTTTCGATTCCATCCCGGTTGGTGACTCAGTAGTGTCAAAAAGAGTCTATAAAAGTTGTCCTATTTCTTTGTCTCACAAAGTTACTTTGGTGGATTTGGTAGAATTAGACATGCTTGATTTTGATGTAATATTTGGAATGGATTGGTTGGATGTATGTTATGCTTCAATAGATTGTAGGACCCGGGTGATCAAAATTCAATTTCCAAAAGAGCCAATTTTAGAGTAAAAGGGGGATTTCTATTCCTAGAGGTCAATTTGTATCTTGTCTAAAAGCTATGAAAATGATCTCCAAGGGGTGTTTCTATCATATTGTTAGGGTGATGGATGTATAGTCCAAGGTCCCTTCTTTAGAGTCACTCCTCGTGGTGAGTGAGTTTCTGAAAGTCTTTTCGGATGACTTGCCCGACATTCCTCCCAAATGAGAAATAGACTTTGGCATTGATCTTTTACCGGATACTTAACCCATATCCATCCCTCCATATAGAATGGCCCCGTTCGAATTGAAAGAGTTAAAGGAACAACTAAAGGATTTCCTCGACAAGGGTTTTATTCAACTGAGTATCTGTCCTTGGGGTGCTATGATATTATTTGTAAAAAAGAAGGATGGGTCCCTTAGAATGTGCATTGATTACCGCCAATTGAACAAAGTCACCATAAAGAATAAATATCCCTTTCTAAGAATCAATGATTTGTTTGATCAACTCCAAGGGGCTAGTTCAATCATCTTAGGGTGAGAGGGAATGATATACCCAAGACGGCTTTCTAAACTAGGTATGGGCACTATGAGTTGCCTGTGAAGTCATTTGGTCTAACTAATACCCCGATGACATTCATGGACCTAATAAATAGGGTGTTTCGACAATATCTTGATATGTTTTTGATAGTGTTTATTGATGATATCTTGATCTATTTGAGGAGTGAGGGTGACCACATGGACCATTTGAGGATTGTATTGCAAGTCCTTAAACATAACCAATTGTATGCAAAGTTTAGTAAATATGAGTTTTGGTTGAGGTCGGTATCTTTTCTTGGACATGTTGTCTGTAGCAATGGTATTGAGGTAGATCCTAAAAAGACGAATGCGGTCAAGGGTTGGCCTAGACCTTTAAATCCTACCGATATTAGAAGCTTTTTGGGTTTGTCCGATTATTATAGAACATTTATTGAGGTTTTTCCTCCATTGCTTCTCCGTTGACGGCTTTGACTCAAAAGAAAGCTAATTTTGTGTGGTTGGAGGTTTGTGAGAAAATCTTCCAAGAGTTGAAAGATAGACTTACTTCCGCTTCGGTGTTGACCTTACCGGAGGGTACCGAGGGGTTTGTGATATATTGTGACACTTCGAGAGTAGGGTTCGGGTGTGTACTCATGCAACATGGTAAAGTGGTTCCCTATGCTTGAAGGAAACTCAAGATACATGAGAAGAACTATCCGACTCACGATCTTGAATTAGCGGTGGTGGTATTTACTTTAAAAACATGGACACATTACCTGCATGGGGTCCATAATGTTTTCACCGATCACAAAAGTCTTCAATATGTGTTTACCCAAAAGGACTTGAATCTCCGACAAAGAAGGTGGTTAGAGCTTTTGAAGGATTATGACATGAGTGTGCTTTACCACCTCGGCAAAGCTAATATTGTGGCTGATTCCCTTAGTAGACTATACATGGGTAGTGTGACCCACATAGAGGAAGAAAAGAAAGAGTTATTCCGTGATGTGCATAGGTTGGCCCGATTAGGTGTCCAACTAGTAGATTCTCCCAAAGGTGGTTTCATGGTTCATAATAGCTCCGAATCATATTTTGTTGTAGATGTGAAGTCTAAGAAACACCTTGATCCTATATTGATAGAGTTGAAAGAGTCGGTACTCGGGAAATACGTTGAGGCTTTCTCCCAAGAGGGAGATGGTGTACTTAGATACCAAGGTAGATAATGTTTTCCGGATGTGAATGGTCTAAGGGAGAAAATTCTAAAAAAGGCTCATGGTTCTAGATATTCTATTCATCTGGGAGCCACCAAAATGTACCGTGATCTATGGGAAGTCTATTGGTGGAATGGTGTGAAGAAGGATATTGCGGGATTTGTAGCCAAATGTCCTAATCGTCAACAAGTCAAGGTTGAGCATCGAAATTTGGGAGGTTTCTTGAAAGTTATTTCAATTCCCACTTGGAAGTGGGAAGAGGTGAATATGTATTTTATTATGAGGTTGCCCCGTACTCAAAGGCAATATCATTCTATTTGGGTCATTGTTGATAGGAGGACCAAATCATCCCACTTCATTCCTGTCAAGGTATCTCACTCGGCGGAAGACTATGACAAGTTGTATGTAAGAGAAATAGTACAGTTGCATTGGGTTCCTCTATCTATCATTTAAGATAGGTGTCCTCAATTTACTTCTCACTTTTGGAAGTCATTCCAAAAAGGGCTTGGCACTAATGTGAAGCTTAGCACCGCTTTCCACCCTCAAACGGATGGTCAAGCGGAATGTACCATTCAAACCTTAGAGGACATGTTTAGGGCATGTGTAATAGATTTTAAAGGTAATTGGGATGACCACTTTCCCTTGGTAGAGTTTGCCTACAATAATAGTCACCACTCAAGTATCGGTATGGCTCCTTTTGAAGCTTTGTATGGTAGGATATGTAGGTCTCCGGTTGGTTGGTTTGAAGTAGGTGACATTGCTCTTATTGGCCCCGAGTCGGTTTATGAAGCTATTGAAAAGGTTTGACTTATTAGAGAGAGGTTGAAAACGGCTCAAAGTAGGCAAAAGTCCTATGCCGGTGTGAGGAGAAGAGAGTTAGAATTTGAAGTTGGTGATTGGTTATATTTGAAAATCTCACCCATGAAAGGTGTGATGAAGTTTGGCAAAAAGGGGAAACTTAGTCTCCGGTTTGTAGGTCCTTACCAAATATTGGTGCGTGTTGGGAAACTTACCTATGAGTTGGACTTGCCAAATGAGTTGGCCCCGGTTCACCCGGTGTTTCATGTTTCTATGCTTAAAAAGTGTATTGGGAATTCGGTGACCATTATTCCGTTATAAGGGTTAGGTGTTGATGAAAGCCTTTCGTATGAAGAGGTTCTGGTAGAGATTCTTGACCAGCAAGTCAAGAAGTTAAGAAATAAGGAAGTAGCTTCCGTTAAGGTTTTATGGAGAAATCATCTAGTGGAGGGTGCTACTTGGGAGGCCGAGGCCGGTATGAAGTCCCGATACCCTCATCTTTTCCCTTCTACTCCTAATCAAGCTTGAGGTAAATAGTCCCTTTTAAATTTTAGTGTTTGAACTCATGTGTGTAAATGAGTTTTCATGATTTCCTTATGTCATGCATGTTCTTGATGAAATTCATGTTTAGATATAAAATGAGTTTTCATGATTTACAATCTTCATGTTGTTTTGCATGAGATGCCTATTTGATTCATAAGATGTGGTAATGAACATGTTTTAGTGTGTTTTTGAGAGTATTGGCATGTTGGCTCCATGATGTTGTGTGGAGCATTATTTAGTTGGGGAAAAGTTAGTTCCTCTTATGAGTATGAGAATTATTGAATTTCATGCATATTGGGTTGTTAGATCTAGTTCCTACTCCTTTGTATTGCATTGATTATGTTTTGAGATGGAATTGAGGTTTCCTCCGTTGAATAGTGCCTTTGTAAAATTTTGCATAATTGGATGTTCATGCATGATGGGCAGCTAGACTTGAGTTTCTAAGTTAGTTTGGTGTTTAGATCATCATTCGGGGACGAATGTTCCCAAGGGGGAGATAATGTAACATTCTAGAAAGTAGTAAACTAAACTAGTGTTTAACATGAACCTAGTAGGCTAAGTAAAGCTTGTTGTTAGGGTTAAAGCTTAGAAAATACCTCCCCGTGCCTTAAATTTCATGTGTGCATGTTGGTAAGTCAAGGTCTAAACCCCAAGGACCAACCATGAGTCCTTGAGAAAAAGGCCTAGAAAAGTCATCTGGGTAGTGACCCACGAGGGAACCTACACCCGGTAGGTCAACCCATGCCCCATAGGTGGGGGTCGTGGGTCATGCCCCCAAAAGTAGGCTGCAGACCAAGCTGCAGGTAATGACCTACGGACCCGTAGGACGGCCAGTAGGCCAACCTAAAGACCGTAGGTCATGCCTGCAATCTGGTGAATCTCGGCCAAGGAAGGGGTAAAGGGGTAAATTCCTAGGTTAGTTATTATTAAGTGAGGTCGTTATTAGTTGATTATCTACACCTATAAAAACATTTTTAAGCCATTAAATAACCCATATACCTCATAATCTCAACTACCGAAATAATAACCAACTCAACCCTCTCCAATAAATTCTCTCTAGAACCCCCATTGAAGAAGAAGAAGCTAAGGATTAGGGCTCAAGAACTCACATTTTTCAACCATTTTCGTGGAGATTCTTCAAGTGAGGTATGGTGGTTTTGATTCATGGTTAACATTCCATCCATGAGTCATCAACTTTCTCTCTTTCTCTCTCGGTGCACGTTAGTATGCACTAACTTTCACCTTGCCGGAAATGGGGAAGGGACGACCATGATGAACAACGCAAAGACTTCACGCGGAAGAGATAAGCCATGGCATTGCTAGTAGTACTACAGAGGCACAAAAAGCTAGGAGGGTAACAACTGACGAAGAGCAACTACAAACACCAGACGGACCACCACAAATTCTTATGACTGCTACAAGCAAGGAGAAGGGGAAAACAGTAAAAGATGAATAATGGCCAGAGCTGTCAAAACATAGAGGAACTGGATCTGGGTCAAAACTAATTTTAATGGGAAGCAACGAAACAATACCACAGGGTAAACCAAACACTACGCAGAGGAAGCTAGAACTGAATGGAGAAGATGGGAAGAAGCCGTGGGTGAATTTGTTTACTACCAATCGATTGGCGACTAGAGGTATGAATCTAAATTACATACCACCGGTGATAGTGGATGGGGAGAAAGTAGTGGAAATATTACCTGAAGATGTAGCACAAGACGATGAGAAATGGGCTCCATCAATAGTAGTATATGTGGTGGGAACAACCCCATCTATTGGAGCCATGGAGAGGTTTATAATGGGACAAGGAACATTCACCAACAAACCTATAATTTTATATCATATAGATGGTTACTTTGTTGTGAGATTTTCAAATGAGGAAGAGAGGGACATGGTGCTATGCTCAGGGCCTCATCACTTGTTGAGAAGGCCTGTTATAATGAAGCCATGGGTTTCAGAGTTCAATTTCTAGGAGGAGATACTCACTACCATTCCACTATGGGTCAAGCTTCCAAACCTACCTCTTAACTGTTGGAATTCAGTTGTCTTGAGTAAAATAGGTAGTAGTTTGGGGAAACCTTTGTATGCAGATGAATGTACAACTCAAACCAGTAGAATCTCTTTTGCCAGAATTTTAGTGGAAGTCGATATAACTAGACCGTTGGCAAAGGTGATTAAAATACAGGATCCAAAAAGAAGAATAGTGGAGCAAAAACTGTGGTATGAATGGAAACTAATGTTTTGCCAGAAATGTCTACAAGTGGGGCACTCATGTGTGGACAAACCAGTTACAACTATGCAGGTGCAGAAGAAAGGTCAGGGACAAGGGCAGAGCAAAGAACGAATACCTACCACAAACAAAGAACAAGGCATTGGAAAAGTCCACGTTGAGGATAACCAACAGGAGAAATCAGAACATGAGAAGGATGATATACCACAGGGACAAGGAGAATGGCAGATAGTTAGACATAGAACTTCTACCAGAAGAGAATCTAGGAACAGTCAAGATACAAGAGAAGGACAGGAACATGTACCTAGGGTGATGATCTATGAGAAAGGACAAATGAGTGGAGAAGTAAGTGGTGGAATGGAAATGACATCTATGCAACCATAAAAATCATGATAGTCACATGGAATGTGAGGGGTTTTAACCAGGAGATGAAACATAAGGATCTGAGATTGTTTGTTAGAAGGAATAAAGTGAGTTTAATAGTAATATGTGAACATAGAGTAAGGCAAGATAGAGAAAAAAATATTATTAATAAAAGCTTACCAGGCTGGGAATGGTGCACAAATTCAAATAAAAATGTAAGAGGTAGGCTATCGGTGATATGGAATTCCAAAGAAATAAGCTTCACAAAGGTGGCAGATGCAGAACAATATATACACGGTTTGGTAGATATAAATAATACACAGTTTCAGTTTACTGCTGTGTATGGACTACATACTATAAGTTCCAGGATTCCATTATGGACAACAATTCAATAGATGAGTAGTCAAATTAATGAGCCATGGTTGATTATGGGGGATTTTAACTCTATACTAGCATAAGAAGATAGAATAGCTGGAAGCCAAGTTCAAGATGCAGAAACAAGAGATTTCAAAGAATGTGTGACTGATTCTAATCTAGTGGAACTGCAGATAGGAGGAAGGAATTTCACCTGGACTAATGGGCATATATATAGAAGAATAGATAAAGCCATAGTTAATGATGAATGGGTGAACAAGATGGCAACACAACATGTTATTGCTATGGAATCTTTTTTTCAGATCATTCTCCTATATGCTTGATATTGGAGGAACAAAGGGATATAAGGAAGAGGCCTTTCAGATTCTATAATTGTGTAGGACAACATCCAGAATTCAGGAGCAGGGTGAAAGACAGCTGGCAAATTTCAGGTGGAGGCATGAAAGGAGTATGGAGAAATCTAAAAAGGGTAAGGAAAGAGATGCAACAACTAAACAAAAAAGAGTTTATGGGGGTTGCTGAGAAAGTGAAAGAGATCAGAAGAGAGCTCATAGATAAACAAATGAGTATGAGAACATGTCCAATTCCACAAGGCAACACTGATGAGGAGAAAACACTGAGAGAAAAATTGGCAAAGTGGAGTATGATTGAGGAGAATATATACAAGCAAAAGTCCAGAGTACAATGGCTCAAACTAGGGGATGAAAACAATGCTTGTTTCTTTGCTAGTATGAAGGGTAGGAAGGCTCAAAATCAGATCAACATGCTAACAAAAGAGGATGGCGCGGTTATTAGGGAAGCAACAGGTATCACAAAGAAGGCTGTGGGTTTTTATAAAGAGTTGTTAGGCCAATGTAGCAAACACATGCAAGCTACACAACCTTATATATTGAAAGATGGAACAATTCTTACAAGAGAACAACAATTGTTCCTCATTCAACCATTCAAGGATACTGATGTGAAGGCAACACTTATGAGCATTGGGGATTCAAAAGCACCAGGAGGGGATGGTTTCAGCTCTTACTTCTTCAAAAAAGCTTGGCCAATCATAGGGGAGGAGGTAACATCAGCTGTTTTACAATTTTTCCAAACTACTGAGATGTATGAACCTATAAATAGGACCTCTGTCACACTAATTCCAAAGGTGAAACATCCTACCTCCATAAAAGAATACAGACCTATTTCTTGCTGCACTACTTTGTATAAGATCATTTCAAAGATGCTCACAAATAGACTTCATAGTGTGATGAACTATCTAGTTGATCCAGGATAAGCTACTTTTGTACCTTGTAGAATGCTGACTGATAATGTGCTTCTTAGCCATGAACTGGTAAAAGGGTATGGTAGAAAAGGGATCTCACCAAGATGTATGTTCAAGACAGATATGCAGAAGGCCTATGACTCCTTGGAATGGCATTTTCTAGAGGAGGTATTAGCTGGTATGCAGGTCCCTCAAAAGTTCCTAGGATGGATAATGAGCTGTGTTAGGACTGTCTCTTATTCTATAATGATTAATGGATGTCCTAGTGCATCTTTCAAAGCAAAGAGAAGGGTGAGACAAGGGGATCCTCTATCCCCTTATTTGTCTGTCCTTGCTATGGACTACCTTACAAGAATGTTGAAAATATTAAGAAGAAATCCAGTGTTTAAGTACCATCCTAGATGTCACAAGTAACACATCATACAACTTAGCTTTGCTGATGATCTCTTGTTGTTTAGTCGAGGAGATGTACTATCAACTACCCTCTTGTATGAATGTTTTAAACAATTCTCAAAGGTGTCTGGACTCATAGCAAATCACGCAAAGAGTTGTGTGTACTTTGGTGGTGTGTCAGAAGATATGCAACAATTGATTCTACAACATACATGTTTTGTAAAGGGCTTACTTCCTTTTAGATATCTTGGAGTACCTTTGAGCTCAAGGAAACTGTCAGTACGACAATGCCAACCATTAATAGACAAGATAATGGGAAGAATTACATCATGGACTGTCAAATTCTTATCATATGCAGGCATGTTGTAATTGGTAAACAGTGTGCTAACATCTATGCAAGCTTTCTGGACACAAATTTTTCTGTTACCAAAGCAAGTACTGAAACGAGTTGAAATAATGTATAAAAGGTTTCTATGGAATGGAGAGACGCAAGTTAAAGGGAAATCACTTATTGCATGGGACACACTCTACTGGCCAAAAGTGGCAGGCGGACTTAATGTCACTGATATCTACATGTGGAATAAAGCAGCTATACTAAAGCACTTGTGGGATCTAAACAAGAAGAAAGATAAACTATGGATTGTATGGATTCATACAGTTTACCTCAAAGGTAGGAAGCCATGGGAAGTAAGAGCAAACCAGGCTTCTTGGATAGTGAGGAAAATTATACAGGCAGGACATTGGCTTGAAGAGAAGGGTTTGGAAGTTGTAGAAAACATGGAGACAAATGACTTTAGTATCAAAGCAATGTATAAGAAACTAAGGGGTGATTAAATCAAGGTTCCCTGGAGGAGAATAACTTGCAACAACCAGGGGAGTCCTAAATGGATCTTTACATTGTACTTGGCAATAAATAGAAGACTATACACCAGAGATAGACTGGAAAAATGGGGGATCACAAATGATATCTTATGTCCACTCTGCAAGGAAGCAACTGAAACTCATCAACATTTATTCTTTACATGTATATTCTCAGGAAGGCTGTGGCAAAAGCTCCTGAATTGGCTATCAATTAATAGAGTTAGCAATTGATGGACTGAGGAACTGACATGGGCTGTAGAACATGCTTAAAAAAAAACAATACAAGCAGAGATTTACAGAATGACCTTAGCTGCAACAATCTACTACATTTGGCAAGAAAGGAACTACAGGATTTTTCAAAACAAGGAGAGGAACACAGAGATGATCATTAAAGTAATCATCCAAAGCATACATTGTAGAGCTAGTATGATACCTAAGTTTTTAGGTTTTATGCAATAGCTTAACTTCTATCCTTAGAATAAGTGCTAGCATGAAGGAATTTTTATTAGCTGGACTCTGAGAGTGGAAGTTGTCCACATCCAGAGCTTCCAACTTTGTACATATTGCAAATCTGGTAATAATAAATTACAGTTACCAAAAAAAAAAGTTTTATAAACCTAGGGTTTCTATTCTAAGTCACAGATTCTTCGTCAAACGTTTTCACTAATTTAGTTAATGTATATTATGATTGAATTGTTGATTATCGAGGTTTTTATGAGAAAATCCCCCATAAATCCATGATTTCCCCATAACCCTAGTTTGTGACTTGTGAATTGGGTGAATTGTAGAAATTATGAGATTTTTCTTAATGTAGTTTAGTTTATTGAATCATGTCACCATCTATGTCTAATGTAGTAATCCTAGATTGATTGGTTGAGTGTGATCTATATCCTTGAGGGGAAAACATGAGAATTGACTATATGTATGAGACTTGTGTGTATCCAATTGGGTTGCTTTGAGAGTAAAGTAATTATATTATAATCTAATTGTTGAGTTGCTGGGATGATTATCCTCATATACACACTTAGGTATGAATAGTTTATAATGTGAAAGGTTTGTCATATGTAGTGGTTCCAAGGGTTGAAGACTAGTCTCCCCTAATGAACCTAGGAGCTTGTGAATGAGTTGTGGGATAGAGTGTCAAAACATTCTTCCTTATTATAAAGTTAATTCAAGACTTAATGTAAAATCAATGGGAGTCATGCTTAGTACTGAGTGGATATTAACAATGAGATGGAAGCTCCTCCGTTAGTAGAAGGCGGATTTCTAGAAGAAGTCTCATGGAATGGAAGCTCCTCCGTTAGTAGAGGGCTGGCTTCTAGAAGCAATCGCCGTATTTCATAAACTATGTGCCCACATAGATCTTTAGCTACTGGATCCATGTAAGCTAAGAATTTTAGTTCTACCTTAGGCAAGTAGGACAACCCCTTTTTGGTGTGGGGTAGACACCGGATTCCATGATTAGGCTCTCATGGTCTATGTCGGTTAAAGCTAATCCCACTATAATAGAATTAATTAGAGTTGGAGTTATGAAATATAATCTCTTAAGGAGTTTTCCTTAGTGTGGATAGGGGTATGTGACCTTATCCATAGATTGCACAAGGTTGCTTTAAGGGTTCTTATGGTTTATTTCCTTTATGTTGACATGTTCAATTTGTTGAATATGCTTGTATTTTATGATTTTGCACTTATTTCTATGATAGTTCATAAACTTGATCAAATGCATAGTTTTCAACTAAATTGACCCTTTTTAGCATCTTCAATGGTTTTCATGCATAGGTGCCATACTTAGTGCAATATTTGTACTAACCCATATTTCTTCTATACTTTTCTACTAAGTGTAGGTTCCAGCGTCTAAGGCGATTCCTTCTAGTTCAAGCTTGGATTGACTACTCTTCAAGCTTGTGGTATGTCCTCATGGATCCGGGGACAAGATCTTTATTGTTTTTTCATTTCTTTATTTGTACTAGACATTTTCATATTCTATATTGTAAGGGCTGTGACCCTAGCATTTTGATACTCCGATGGTAGTAGATGGCTTATTGAGACTTTCTAAATTTCTTCTTTATTTTTATGAATTTTTCCTTAAATACTTGAAATTGTGTTTTATTCTTTATTATTCAATACTTATGTGATGATGATAAGCTAAGTGGCTTACTTGGGTCCCTTTCGGGATTCCATGTGCCATGTTACGTCTAGGAGGTACCCTTGGGTCGTGAAAATCCCATATATCATGTTCAAAAGAGAAAATACATGAAAGATAGTGAAACAATAAAACTCCATCCTTGTAGCATGAGGACTCACCAAAAGCTCTGAATATCTCAAGTAAACCTCTAGCCACGAAACTGATGACCCTGACTGCCAGACCCTACATTTGTGAAATGTAGGCAAGAGTATGCTTTGGTACAAAATAATGTACCAAGTATGATAGCCATGCATAAAAAATTTAAACTATGCTAAAAAGGGATATGCATTTCATGAAATGCAATTGACCAAGCTGAACATGATATAAAAGAGTTATAAAACATGAGTCATAAATCACAGTCAATGCAAGCTAACTTCATTTTTAAAACTTTTGAACTCATATGCGATACTTCTTAAAGTAACCTTAGTTCATTATTACTTGTGGGGAATTAGCCTTAACTGACATTGAGACCATCTGAGCTATAACATGGAATCCGGTGTTTACCCTACATTGAAAAGGGGTGTCCTACTTGATGAAGGTAGAACCTTGAACCTCTAGATTAAGTGGATCCACTAGCTAATCAACTATGGGGTCACATAGTTATAGGATAAGGAGATTGCTACTAGAAACCTGACCTCTTCTACGGGGGAACTTCCATCTGATGAGATTTCTTTGGAAACCCGGACTCTACTACGGGAGAGCTTCCATCTCACTATCAATATCCACTCGGCGCTAAGCATAAATACCAAGGAATAGTCATTTTTTTACTTGAATTCATTAATCAGGAAAAGTTGCCCTTGGCCAACCACTTCAAGCTAGTTTCATTAAGATAGCTCCTAGGCTTTAATTCAATTAGGTGAGAAAGCCTTTCAACCTAAGCATCCTTTCTATGTGAGAAAACCTTGCACATCATGCTAGTATGTTATTTAGTGAGATTATACTTTTACAAAACATAATCAACATTGGTACTTTACTCTTAAAGCACCCTTAATACATTTGCATAAATTTCATAAAACAATGCATAAGTCCATAATTTACCTCTTGAGGTCAAAACCCACTTTCAATCATAAACTCTTAGAAAACATAAGTTTGATATGAATTTCATGATAAATACATGTCAAGCTTGCAATACATGACTAATTTCATAAAATTCTTCCTTGAAGATCAAATCCCACATCATATGATTCATAACTTAAAAAACATAGGGATTACATGGGTTCATGGGGGAATCATCATAAAATCATCACGTATCATCAATTCATGCATAAGAGATCACAATTCAATCATTTAAATTAATAATGAAAACAATCCATTATAATTGAAGAAAACCATAACTCAATTGGGGAATTCTACCATTTGAAATAGAGGAATTTGGGAACTCCATGGATGAAAACTATCATACCTTGAATCAAAAAGCTAGACTTCAATGGATGAATTGAGACCATTAATTGAAACCCTAGATTGAATCTTCTTCTTCTTCGAATTTCTAGAGAGAGAAATATATTTGGAGAGGAGGTTTGGTTTTCTTTTGTGAATTTGGAAGAATGAAGTGAATAGGTTAATTTTGGGGTTGAGAAATACTTATATATGGGACTTATAGAAGGGTAAAACAACATAGTACAGTAAATAATTAATTGGAAAAACACCCGACTGCCCCTTAAAATAACTGACACCTGGCCACTGATGGACCCAGTTGACTGGCCGTGGTCTAACCCACGGTCCATCCTAGTGGACCGTGGTTGGCCATCAGAAAGTCTGTTTTGGAGGCCAACCCACGGACCTCACCTACGGTCCGTGGTTCAACCTACGAGTCGTGGTTGGCCTCCGTGACTAGCACCTGCAACGTCGTAAAATCTGATCCTTTTCCCTTTTTTGGTTACGAGGTGTTACAATATCTCCCCATTGGGACCATTCGTCCTCGAATGAGATTTTAAACTTGATCTAAAAGAGTAGGAGAGGAACTAACAACTCAACCTTCAATGCAAGGCATACAACCAAGGAGGAACTATCGAATCCAATCTAGGAGGTTCTCAAAACATCATAAGAGGGGTGAAACTAACTCTATCAGCCCATTATGCAAGCAATGCACATAAACAAGGAGGAAACATCAACTCCAAGCTAATCATACTCAAATGTATCATAAGGAAGTAGGAACTACATCTAACAACCCAATATGCATGCCTTTTCAAAATTACTAATGTTCACGGAGGAACTACCTTCTCCAAGCTAAAAGCATGCTCAACACAATCTCATTGAGCTCATATGCAATTTGATCTCAAAAAGCATATCTAAAGCATGTCCATCAATTGATCGCATAAGTCTATAGGCAACTCATACTCAATACAAACCAACATGAGGAAAATCAATCATATAAACTCATTTTCGTGCAAAACACAAGTTTTCATGAACATGCATCACATAATGAAATTGTGGGAACACATAAAAAAACACATGACTCCCAAAACAAAGACAAACCGAGAGGAACTCATTACCACAATCTAGAATAGGAGTAGAAGGAAAGAGATGAGGATATCGGGACATCATATCGACCTCGGCCTCCCAAGTAGCACCCTCAACTAACTGATTCCTCCACAAAACCTTCACAAAAGCTATTTCCTTGTTTCTCAACTTCTTAACTTGCTGATCTATAATCTATACCAGAACTTCTTCATAAGAAAGACTTTCATCAACTCCCATCCTTCTAGGGAACTATGGATGTCGAATCTCCAACACACCTATTAAGCATAGAGACATGAAAAATGGGATGCACTATTGCCAACTCATTTGGAAAATCTAACTCATAAGCAACCTTACCAACACACCTCAAAATATGATATGGGCCTACATATCGGGGACTAAGCTTCCCCGTCTTACCAAACCTCATTACACCCTTCATGGGTGAGATTTTCAAGTAAACTTAATCGTTAACCTCAAACTCTAGATCCCTTCTTTTCACATCGGCATAGGACTTTTGCCAACTTTGAGCCGTTTTCAACTTTTCTTTAATAGGCCGAACTTTCTCTATGGCCTTTTGTACCAGTTTGGGACCTATTAGGGAAAATTCACCCACCTCAAACCATCCTATAGGAGAACTACAACTCCTACCATATAAGGCCTCAAATGGAGCCATATCGATACTCGAGTGATAACTGTTATTGTAAACAAACTCAGTCAATGGCAAATGGTCACCCAATTGCCCTTAAAATCGATCACATAAGCCCTTAACATATCTTATAAATTTTGGATCGTACGCTCCGCTTTCCAATCGGTTTGGGGGTGAAAAACCGTGCTAACCTTAACCCTAGTACCAAGACCCTTTTGGAATGACTTCCAAAATTGAGAAGTGAATTGGGTACCATGATCGGAAATAATGAACATAGGCACTCCATTCAAACTTACAATATACAACTTGGCATAGTCCTCCACCGAATAGGAAACCTTGATGGGAAGGAAACGTGTTGATTTCGTAATCCGATCTACTATCACCCAAATTGAATCATGTTATCTTCAGGTGCGAGGCAAATCGATTATAAAGTCCATATTCAAATCTTCCCACTCCCAAGTGGGAATACTAATGTCTTGGGATAGACCTCCAGATTTCTGATGCTCAATCTTTACTTGTTGGCAATTTGCACCTTTAGCCACAAATCCCGCAATATCTTTCTTCATCCCATTCTACCAATAGACCTCCCGTAAATCACGGTACATCTTGATGGCTCCTGGGTGAATGGAATACCGCAAACTATGGGCTTCTGTTAAAATTTGTTCCCTCAAGTCATCCACATTTGGAACACATAATCGACCTTGGTATCTAAGTACTCCATTTCCCACTTGGGAGAAAACCTCAACGAATTTCTTGAGCACCGCTTCCTTCAATTTTACCAAAATTGGATCAAGACCTTGCTTGGCTTTCACATCCGCCAGAAAAGACGATTCAAAACCATTGTAAACCACAACACCACCCTTGGTGGTGTCCACAAGTTGAACACCTAATCGAGCCAATCTATGAACATCTCGAACCAACTCTTTCTTTTCTTCCACAATATGAGCAACACCACCCATACATAATCGACTAAGAGCATCCACTACCACATTTGCTTTATCGAGGTGATAAAGAACACTCATGTTGTAATCCTTCAATAACTCAAGCCACCTTCTTTGGCGAAGATTCAAATCTTTTTGATTAAACACATATTGCAAACTCTTGTGGTCGGTAAACACATCTACAAGTACTCCATACAAATAGTGTCTCCAAATCTTTAAGACAAAAACGACCGCCGCTAACTCAAGATCATGAGTATGATAATTTTTCTAATGGATTTTAAGTTGCCTTGAAGCATAGGGAATAAATTTCCCATTTTGTGTATGCACACCTAGCCCAATCTGAAGCATCACAATAAACCACAAAACCATTTGTTCCTTCCGGTAAGGTCAACACCGGAGCGGAAGTAAGTCTATCTTTCAACTCTTGAAAACTCTTTTCACACGCTTCAGACCATATGAACTTAGACTTCTTTTGTGTCAAATCCGTCAAAGGAAAGGCAATTGAAGAGAATCCCTCAACAAACCTTCTATAGTAACCGGCTAAACCCAAGAAACTCCTAATATCTGAGGGAGTTAGAGGTCTAGGCCAACTCTTGACCACATCCATCTTCTAAGGATCTACCTCAATACCCTTGCTTGAGATAATATGACCAAGGAAAGCTACGGACCTTAACCAAAATTCACATTTGCTAAACTTTGCAAAAAGGTGTTGGTCCTTAAGGATTTCCATACGATCCTGATCAATATGCTCATTCTCACTTCTTGAAAAGATCAAAATATCATCGATGAACACAATATCAAACATGTCAAGGTATTGCCCAAACACCCTGTTCATCAAGTTCATAAACACGATGGAGTGTTAGTCAACCCAAACAATATTAATAAAAACTCATACTGACCATACCTAGTTCAAAAAGCCATCTTCAGAATATCATCATCTTTCATCCTCAATTTGTGATAACCCGATCGGAGATCAATCTTCGAGAAATAACTTTCTCCTTGAAGTTGGTCAAATAAATCATCTATCCTTGGGAAAGGATACTTTTTCTTAATGGTAACCTTGTAACTTGTCGATAATCGATACACATACGAAGAGAACCATCTTTCTTTCTCACAAACAAAACTGGAGCACCCCATAAAGAGATACTTGGTCGGATGAAACCCTTGTCTAACAAAGCTTTCAATTGTTCTTTTAACTCCTTAAGTTCTGTCGGAGCCATACAATAAGGAGGAATATAGATATGTTGCATATCTGGGAGAAGGTCAATACCGAAGTCTATTTCTCACTCGGGAGGAATATCGGGTAAGTCATTTGGGAACATTTCTAAAAACTCATTGACAACTGGGACCGACTCAAGAGAAAGGGTTTCAGAATCTACATCCCTCAACCCTACTAGATGGTAAAAGAAACCCTTAGAAATCATTTTTCTAGCGTTTAGATAAGAAACAAATTGACCCTTAGGCATATAATTTCCCCCTTCCATTCAAGGATAGGCTTATTCGGTAATTGAAACTTGACTACACGAGTTCTACAATCAATAGAAGCATAATAAGAGTGCTGGCAATCCATACCCAAGATAACATTAGATTCTAACATATCAAACTCTACCAAGTCAACAAGAGTAACTCTATTAGACAAGAAAACGAGACACTTTCTATAAACCCTCTTTACCCCAAATAATCACCTACAGGAGTAGAGACAGAAAAAGGATTCTATCAACACATTGGGGAGCACATCAAAACTCATCACCACCTAAGGCGTTACAAAAGACAAGGTATAACCGGGATCAAGTAAAGCATATACATCAAGTTGAAAAACTTTTAACATACCAGTTACCACATCCAGAGAACATTCTTGTTCACCTCTAGTGTGAAGGGCATAAAAGCAGTTTTGCTTAAGAGCATTGGAAACCGAACCACTAGGGGTAGCTAGCTTGCCATCTTTTCCCTTAGCCATAAGCATTGGGAAATCCCTTATTTTGTGACCAATTTTACCACAATCATAGCAACCATCTATGCTGGCTAGAAACTTACCATCGTGTTTTCTTCCACACTTAGTTTAATTAGACTTAGGATGAAGATCCACTACCATTACTGTAACACCCTGACTTTTCCAAAACGTCTAAATTAACTCGTACCTTCATGGAAAGACAAAGAGGGTGAGTAAAAAATTAAAAAGGATGTGGTATGTCATATTTTAAGTATTCAAGGGTTTTATCTCAAGTTTTGAAGTTAAGTAAGTGGCAAAATAAAAGTTGGCGAAAGTTATCATAAGTTCCTTTTTAAAGATTTCGTTGAAATTTGGGTCAACTGTATTAGATGTTTTCTCCCAATTTATAAAGAGTTAGAAGGCCTATTACCCATTAAATCAAAGGCCTACGAGTCTAGTTTACAACGCACAAAGCCCCGTATCAAAGGAAAATCCGAGTAAAAAGTTATGAGGGTTTTACTAGGGACTGCCAGGGCAGAATCCGGGTCGGGTAAAGAAATATGGTATGTCGGCTATTTAACGTTTTAGCCATGGAAACAGTTCATTTCAGTTTCAAAAACCAGAGAGAAAGCTTAGGGGAGGGTTTCTATGGATTCCTAGCATAATGAAGGTTAGTTTTGACGATTTCTACCATTAAACATTGCCCCCGTGCCTAAAAACGTAATCCCTACACGTGGCAATCATTTTTGCCTTCTATTTACTGCGTTTGGAGCTGGTTTTTGAAGATATAGATTTGTAATTATTGGTGTTTTTTCAAGGTTTTAACTTGGTTAACTAAGGTAATCATCTTGGGACTCTTTTATGATTGTTTTTATGAATTTCTACAGACGTTTTGACAAGTTGGAGCAATATGGCAAATCTGCCGATATAAGATTAATTATAAACTATTTATAGGTGCGTATCAGTTGTGTATATATAGTGTTTGCGAAGCTTAGGACATAAGAAACAACTTTCGTGAAGGAACTATGGTCTTTCGAGCGTTCATTGGAAAGGTATGTTAAGGTTATTCCCTTCGTTCGACATGTTTCCTTAGATGTGGTTAACGTTGGTGATTTTGTAGATGTAATTGTGAGTGGTTGGCTGATGGGTGGTTATAACCCCTCATTTTAGGGACTCATGATCTGTTAAGAAAGACCCTAAGTTAAGAACGACTTGGAGATTATTCATATATATATTGGTTATAGCTAAATTGCTCGCCTTCAGCCTATTTAATTGTTTGTTGTCGCCCTTGGGGCTATTGTGGTTAGATGTTGAGCTATGAACTGCCTATGGGGGCTATGATGTTGTCTAATAGGACTATGTTATTGCCAAAT
>JAJOOS010007800.1:0-15409 GCA_029582725.1 Solanum chiquidenum
TATGGAGAAAGTAGTTGGATTTAGGAACAATGGTGAAGTTTTGTTTTCAACTAGAAGAAATGATCTTGTTTCTTATGACCCAAATAGTGGACGAAATACGAGTCTTGGTATTCAAGGGATCTCTTCGTTGTTTTATGTTCAGAATTACATGAAATCACTTATTCTGTTCAATCGGAACAGTGTCAGTTCGGGTGGGTTCTTGGGAGGAATGGGGGTTTATGGACTTAATGAGTAGCTGGACTTCAGAATTTATTGATACAATAAAGAAGAATGTGATCAGAAGGTAGGGTATTTCACCAAAGTTCATGATTGTTTCAAGGTAATGTGGAAGTGAAAGACTTTTTATCAAATTTGGTATCTGATAATTATAATGTTCTGAATGTTGAACTTTTGTTTTCCATTTACTTGTGTGACATTAGTTGTTAATGTACTCCTATTACCTTTTGATATATTTTCAGTTTAATGGTTGGGATTTCTTATCTTTATCAGTTGATTGTCATATTATCTTCTTGTAGTTATTGTGATGTTACTATCCGATCGTTTCATTGTTTTTGTTTTTTTGAGTTAAATATGATCCGTCCTTTTAAGGTTGCTAAATCAGGCAATAAGGTGTTATGTGTCTCATCAATTGCACTTATCTGACTATTTGCTGCATATGCAGTATGCACATAATTACCATGTCATTACTTCTAGTGTAGTTTGATAGTCATAATTTTCATACTTATCTGTGATGTCGAAAATGGCGTGATGAAGTAAATGTATAATGCCAAATTTAGCTCAACCCTCACTAGTTGTTTATTTTTAACAAGCTAAGTGCATATTTTTCACTTTGTAAACCAAGTACTAAGCTAGTAATGGACCCTGTACAATAGCGTAAGAGAGAGAGAGAGGCATGTACAATATCAGTGCAGCAAAGGGCCAAAAGTCTCAAGGATCTATACTTAGTATGAATTGTTGCGACCTTGTCTTCAAGACGTCTTCTATGCTCTCATTCCAGATCGTCTAAACAACACAAGCAGGGATAGTGTAGATCCTTAAGAATCAGAATGGCCTTGAGCAATTTTAGATATTCACTTAGTCACTTCTTTAATTTCACGATATTTGGAAATCGCAATAACATTATACAGTAGCTTCTTCGATATGATTCAAGGAACATAGTTCGAAAATTGCTCAAGGCAATTCTGATTCAACTAGTGTTGTATGAATGTTAAGTCCAATTAACATAACGTTGTTACTCTTCTTTGTATATCGATCAAATGTTTTTAGAACGATCCATACTCGAAAGACTTGGTTTCTTTTCTGCCACTGATACCTCACATTTAGGCTCAATGAGTGCAAATATATATACCAATGGACGTGTATACTCAATCAAGGAATAAATATAAATTCTTGGTTGATAGAAATACCCTTGGGATTTTCCTATTAGGGCTAGAAGCAGCTTCACTAAAGGCTGCTATAAAAGTCAGCCTTACCAAACGAGAGAGGTACGTACTTCACTTGAACTTGTATATATATCACTGATACCACACATCTAGGGCTCCTAATTTGATGACGAACACAATCACAGAAGATGAATAATCACAATTGAAACTGCAACTAGGGGTGTGATTTGATAGGCAGAATTTACATACTTCTCACTTGGTTCACTATCAACAGTCTTGACTGTCTGAGAGTTTAATTGACCGATATCGATATTAGCTGAGAACATCTCCACTAGTCCGATATCTGTCTATTAAAGCTGAAGCATGCTACTAGAACATGAAACTTTACGATAAAATACTATCCATAGCAAATACAACTCGAGTTCAAATTACATGAAACTTCACAATAGACATCTCTGTTTCAATGAAGAGACAGAATCATTTTTATGTATAACAAGGAAACTATTGAATCTTTGCAGCATGATTAATGTTACTGGGGTCTATCACTTTCTGTTTCTTCCATACTCTAAAGACGCCTCAGTACAATATTGACGTCAAAATTTCAGTGAATTGTCACCTGAACCAGCCAATAGAACCAGGGTAAGTCAATCTTGATGTACTAACCAGCTGCTACCCGGGGCTGTTTTCATACCCCTCTTGATCATCTCTCTTCTGAGTCTTTCCGCTTCCTCAAATTGCCCATTACTAGAATAAATTCTTGCCAGAATCACAAAATTAGCAGGATTCTCAGGCTCTACTTCAAATAAAGCTCTTCCAGCTATTTCTGCCAGCTCGACTTCTCCATAAGTTCGACAAGATGCAAGTAGTGCTCCCCAAGCTTTCGCAGTCACTTTCACTGGCATTTTCCTAATGACGTCATACGCCTGATGCAATCTTCCTGACCTACTCAATACATCTATCAAACAAGCGTAATGATCACTGCTTGCTTCAACACCATAACGAACTCTCATACGAGAAAAGTACATCTGTGCTTCATCAGCTAGTCCAGCATGACTACAAGCTTTCAAAACCCCAAGAAAAGTAATTCCATCAGGCCTGACATTAGCCTTCTGCATTTGCTCAAAAACTTCAAGTGCAGTTCTTGCCTGCCCGTGAAACGCGTAAGCTGATATCAAGCTACTCCAAGCAACCACATCCCTGTTTCTCATACTAAGAAACAGAAGATGAGCTTTCTCAAGACACCCGCAACGCCCATAAGCCTCAATTAATCCACTCCTCAATTGCGGATCTGGATCAATAACATTCCTTATCGAATACCCATGAATCTGTTTGATCAAATTCACATCCGCCGTACCAAGACAAGCACGTAACAATGCAAGAACCGTAATCAAATTCGGCTTCAACCCCATCCTCCCCATCTCTCTGTAACACAAAACAGCCCTACTAAACCCATCCTCCGTCTCCGCCAACCCCGCAATAATCGCGTTAAAAGTAGAGGGATTAGGCTCCACATCCATCACTCGAAACAACTCCAACGCCCTCTCAACATCATTACAATGCGCGTAAACCGAGATCATCGAGTTCCAAACAACTACATTTCTCTCCGGAGATTCATCAAACAGTTGGCGTGCGTACTCTACGGAGACACATTTCCCATACATGTCGACTAATGCACAAGCAACAAAGGGGTTGGAAATGAAAGAGGCTTTAGTTGTGTGTGCGTGAATGGTTGCGCCGAGCTGAGAGAAACTCAGCGCGGCGCAAGATTTAAGGGCGAGAGGGAACACGAAGGGGTCGAGTGAATGGGAGAGAGTTGAATGGATTTGGTGGAAAAGAGAAAGGGCTTGTTCATGTTTGCCTTGATTGACATGAGATGTTAAGAGTTTTGTGTAAGAAAGCAAACGTTGGAAGTTTGAAGAAAAATAACTCATTGCTTTGTGCTTTTGCCGCCTTGTTTTGAATATATATACCGTTTGGATACCAATACGTTTAATGTGATGGATAAAGAAAAATAATTCCGGAATAAGTTTTTAGTACCTTGGATAACTTATCCAGGATTAATAAATATGACTTGCATATGTTATCCCTACTTGTGGGTGGAATACTAACGCAAAATAACTTATCCAAGGATAAAAATATAAAATATTAAAAGTACCCCTTTAAAAAAATTTATAAATAAACAACTTATTTTTAGAGGATATTTTTTATAAACAAACAACTTATTCTTAGAAATTATGTCATGCATATTTGACAAACCATACAACTAATAAGATAAAACGACCTCTAAATAAATAATATGAAACACACAAATGTGCTTATTACTCCGATGAGAGTTGATCGGATGGTAAGCACTTCTAACTTTGAGGTTGTGAATGCTCCCTCCAAAGAAACAAAAAGGTGGTAGTTCATGGAATGAATGAGAGATTTTCAAATATTTAGTTGGCGTGATTATGTTATATTGTGAAATTTAAAAAAAAAGTTATCTTAATTTTTAAAAGCAAAAAAATATTTAAAAATTGGAATTATGTTGAGTTATGGATATAAATTGAAGTTGCTGTTTTTTTCTTTTACTTTTTATGAGTAATTTGGATAGACAAAAAGTAGAAATAAATTTGTTATTATTTTTCAAGTTCTTAAAAATTCAAAAATTTAACTTCAAGTTGAATTTAAGAATTCTATGGTCAAATACTTCCTTAATTAGAGATTTCTAATCTAAATTTTGGATAGTTTGCATTGCCCTTTTGATAGATCATATGTGGTGTTTATTTGAATTAATTCATTTAAAGGGTTTTAAATACTAGAGAGTTAAAAAAAAAACGTTGAGTCGTAATTTTGAGCAGGGTGCATTTTCTCTTTTAACAAACTCTATATGATGTAAAGTCAAATTAATTGAGTTAGTGTATTTTTAAATACGGGATAATTGAACAAAAAAAATAGAGTTTGAATTTTGGAATGAAGAAATTTAAGGAGGGAAGTTCCTCTTGATGGATATTATGCCGCATGAATTCAAATGAATTGATTTAGTGAATTTTAAACATCAAATAGTCGAATAAATAAAAATTTGAGTCAGAAATTTAAGAAAATTTTGAGGTAAGGGTGCATTTCTCTTTAATGGACTCTATGGGATGTGAATTTGAATTAATTGAGTTAGTCGATTTTAAATACCATATGGTTAAACATTTCTTATTCATTCAACGATTAAAATTCCAACAGATTATTTAGGACTAATAAAAGTATCATATATGTAACAAACCCAATTTCTCGACACAATTACCCAATTATTATATAATCACCGATAATCAAATTATAACGACAACATTTAACTATTGAATTACAATAAAAAATACTGAAATAATAAATAACTCAGGATAAAGATAGAAATAGAAATGAGAAGATTAAACTCTCGGAAGAAGATGAGAGAAATAAACAACTTCATTACCATACACATAAAACCATTTTTTCTAACTCCTAATCCTTTTTTAACGAAGCAAAAATAGCTAAATAAATTTTACAAATAGTATTTCACATTAACTCTCTCAACCTCGCCCTTTAATCCACTCCCACCCCATCTCTAACACCATAGCCCTCGTCCCCTATCACCCCTACTCTCACTTTCAATTTCTAATATTTGTTTAAATAAAATATAACTATTTTTTAAATAATATTTTCTACTTACATAATATCAAACACAATAAATAAAGCAAAAATTACTTAAATATACAATTTATTTGATCATATTCTCCAAAATTATCTATCATTAAATTTTTTTACAAAAATTCATATTCCATCCTATTCTCGAATACATCACTCTTACGCGATGTATGGAGACACGTGTGTCTTGTATCAACAAAGGTAATGTAACGAGACATTAAGTGATGTATCAAGTAGGTGCGTCTTGTAACAACAAAAATAATGTATCGGAACGCGATATATTCAAAAGGATGCATTTCTCTTTTAATGGTCTCTATAAATAAGAAAATCACTTCTCTCACAAAGTAAGATTAAAAAACATTTCAAGAAAATTTGTAATTCTCTTTACGCCCTTCCAATTACTACTCAAAAGTGTACATGTAGAACTTTTATCCACAATATCAACAAACTTAACATGTAGTGCCAAGTCAATATCATGATCGACGTACTCTACAATTGCACCTTCATATTCAATAACCCACTTCAACATCATGTAGGTGAAATTCCACCTTGTAGGAACATCCAAGCATAAAGACTTTTTAGCAAGATTTTCATCTTCACAACATTCTTGAAACTTTTTCCACCTAGCAGGAGATTGCCTGATGTATCTCACTGCTTGCCTAACTCGTTCAATAGACACATTTGTTTCTTTTGTACCGTCTTGAACAATATGAGCCATACACCTTAAATGAAGGTGATTACCACCCATTAGGTTGGTCCCCCATTTAGTTAATTGCTTAGACAACTCAGTTATTGCCACACTATTTGAATCAGCATTATCAACTGTAACAGTAAAAATTCGATGCAATCCCCACTCATGTAAGCACTTACTAATAGACTTTCCAAGATCTTCATCTCTATGACTAGAGATTGGACAAAACTTGATAATTCGTTTATGCAAAGTCCACTTTTTATCAATCCAATGAGCAGTAATGACCGTATAATTGATTCTTTGTATGGAAGTCCAAGTATCAGTGGTTAAAGACACCCTTTGTTGTGTTTCCTTAAAAACAACCATCAACTTATGTTTTTCTTCATCAAAAAGATCAAAACAATCACGAGTTATAGTGGTACGGGAAGGAATGTGGAAACAAGGTTGTGCTATTTTCATAAATTGTTTAAACCTTCCTTTTCAACAAATCTGAAAGGAAGTTCATCAATAATTACCATACGACACAAGACCTTTCTACACTCTTCCTGGTCAAATTTCCATGGAACAACAACTACATCACCCTTCTTATCCCCCTATCATTGGTTGAAAGACTAATATTGATTGTTTAATATCAATATTATAAGGCATCTTTGGGAATTTCGCTATATGAGTAAGCATTGACGTCGTACCATGTTCTTTTGTGTCAGTAAAATACTCTTTCTTACAGTAGTTGCAAACACCTTTTTCACTTCCATCAGAATCAGTTTTACGAGAAAAATGATCCCCCGCACGAGATCTTTTTTTCCTTCCTTTCTTTACTTGGGACTCAACAGTTTGACTTTGACCTATTGCATTTGAATTAGAAGCTCCACATTCACCAACAACCTTATCATTTATGATATTTTCAACCATGATACTTTCACCAAAAATTGCAAAAAGATATAAAACAATCATTTATTGAACTATTTTTTATAAGAGGTCGATGAAGCAATGAAATGTTGAAGCCTTGAAGGAACTAATTAAACAAAGACTAAGTAGTTTTATTAAAGCAAGAACTACAAAGTACAATCAGTTGGCTAAGTAGAATCAGATTTTACACACATGACAATAGACACATCACAGTATCACACAAAGCAGTAACTAGAAGACAACAAAGTACAAACAAATGAGCCAAAGTGCCACACCAAATGCCAATTCAAATAAAACGGTAATACCTATTCAACTATTTCAGTTGTAGTTTTCTCATTATTCAAATCCAAATGTCGTGAAATTAAAGTGCAATTTAGACTTACCAATTGCAGAGATTGAGAACCTGAGACAATGCGATTGGAGTAGCCGAGTAGGCCTGCGCAAAAGTTGTGAGAACTAAGAAGAGTAAGACTCGAAGTCTCGAGCAGTCGAGCTTCAAACTTCTGAAATTTGAGCACTAAAAAATCAGCATGAATGCACGATGAAATATGAATTTGGACTTTGAGCAAAAAAATTGTGACTCATTGAGCCTTGAGGTGTCATCGTTACCTTGTGTCCTCGCCTGAGTAACTGCCTGACTGGAGTAGTTGTCGCCGACGCCTGAGTTATTGGAGTAAACTCGTGACTCGTTGGTTAGTCGTCGCCTCGCTTGAGTGACTGGAGCAACACTTAGAATCTTTGGAGTTTGGAGAGAAACGAGAGGAGCGGGCACGGCGAGAACTGAAAAGTTTTCTAACTAAGTCCTAAAAATTAAAAACCCTAAGTCCCTAACTGAGAATTGTAAAATTAGAAATTAGGAATAAAAAATAACGAGTCTTATCGAGCTATCGGGTACCCCAAAATTTTGCCTTCCCAACCTGACCCCCGAACCGTTAATCCAATAAAATACATTAATGAACCGAGCCCCAAACCAATTACCCAATAACCCGACACTTTAGCCCAATAAACCAAAAATCGGTTTGGGTTAAAGTTTTGACCCGATTTTTGCACAGGCCTACTTCTCTGTACTCTAAACTCTAAAACTACAACCAATAACTTCTCATTTTGTATGAATTAATTGAGGGTCGGGTTCATCGGGTTACCGAATTTTGCAAAACCTCCCACTCTTCCGAGTGAGCAATTTTCTGGTAATGGCGGAACTAAAACTCTGAACTTTAACCTCTCTGACTTCCATAACAATGGCGATTACCCTCTCAGCTCTCTTATCTTCAACCCCATTTCTCAAGAAAACCCATAAAATATCCTCAAACTTTCCTTTAAACGCTTGCCCTCGTAATCAGATTCTTGATTTTCCCTTATCTATAGCCAGAATTAAGCCTCTCAAACTTGAATTGAAGCACAATTATTCCGGGCTTTTCGGTAGTAATTGTGGATTTCAATTAAGTAGGAAAAATGGGTTTATTTCGAAAGCTGAGAGTAGTGGAGTAGATTATGGAAACAACGTTGATAAAGCTGAAATTGATGTTCGTGGAGAGAGCACAATGCCTGATAGATTCAGGAACTTGATGAAAGAAGCTCCTGATAAACCTGTTAGATGGCCTTGGTTCATAGGTATGTTAAAAAAGCTCTATTGTATACTCCATACGTTTTAATTTGTTTGTTTGGTTTTGATTTGTTATGAAGTTTAAGAAGCTAAAAGAGACTTTTGAATCTCGTACTCTTATACTAAAAGGTATATAAAATGTATTAAAATGTCCCATGTCACGTGGAAAGTTACAAGTAAAGAGTCGTCAAAAAAAGGAAAGAAGCATTCTTTTTTAAATAGACAAGAATGAAAACAAAGACAGACTAACTAAAACAGAATAGATATAAATGATTCATATAGTCGACCCAAAGTAAGCAAGTTGATTGGTTGATATGCCTGTTAGAACTTAGATGACCTTGCTTTATAGGTCAAAAGCTCTACTTTGTGTTCTTTTTTTGGGACAAAATTTACCCCAAATAAAGCAGAACAATGGATATAGATGATTCACATAGTCGACCCCAAGTAAGCGTAGTTGATCGATTGATATGCCTGTTAGATTGGTTTATAGGTACATCAAAAGATCTATTGTGTGTTTCTTTTGGGGACAACATTTGCCCCAAATAAAGCATAATGGATACAAATGATTCATATAGTTGACCCTGAGTAGGTGAGTTGATATGCCTGTGAAACTAATCTTTCGGTAGTCTGACTGTACTCTAGCTTTGGTATTGTTGTATGAGAATTCGATTGCCCCATCTGTCCAAGTGTTGGTGGACAGAGTTATCCTATATGTGTGCTGGTGCAAGGTAGCAGGTACCCCATGGACTTATCGAGGTATGCTAGCTGACACGGATACCACAATTATAAAAAAAGAATTAGATTCCCTTACAAAAAGAAAAGAAGTCAGCTTTTGTTTTTCTGTTTTGCTTAGTTTGATGTTTCAAATGCTGCCGTTTCCTAATTGAATGATATGAGAATTCAGAAACGGAACAAATAAAAGAAATTGAAATGATAGAGATCATTATGTGAAATGGACGAAGTCTGAACAAGTGTTGCTCTTATATGAACAAAGCAAATAATGTGATCTTTGTAATATAAATGCTCCCCAACTTGTTTGGAGCTGAGACTTGGTTGTTTATTATTTCCTAGTAGCAGTTCAATGGCTTATGATAATGTAGCTAAATAATGGTAAAATAGAACTGTCTATCCTATTGTATGGTTGTAGTTGACTCTCATCTAAGATGGAAATTATTGTCTAAACAAAAAATCTATGCACATTAGGATAAATTAATCCGTGCATATCCGTAAGTATGACAGTTTGATGAGAAAGCATAAGGAATATCTTCAAAAGATTCATCTTCTATAGTACAAATAACACATTCCACACAATGCTGCTATAAAGATATTGTTCAACATACTACAATTATATGATATATATGTGAATTATTTAAAACGTACAAATCATAGGGTTAAATTCAGCAGATATAGAAGACAATGAGAAGACCTGACATAAGGGAGATTGAAGTTCAAACTGAAGTCGGTCTTTTAATATCGACAGAACAATAGTCAAAAAGAAAACTTCTAAATAGGCAAAGTAGAAAAATGAATTGTGCAGTTCTCTTTAACTTTTCTTTAGCACTATTGCGTGTATCTCAATCATCAACGAACCTTATTTCTTGATAGGTGAATGTGATTGACATTCATGACGGTTAGTTTCTTGATAGGTGATTGTGATCGACATTCTTTAAGAAAAGAAAGAATGTAGCATAATTTTCTCTTTTCAACCTGCCCAGCAGCGCCCAAACCCGTCCCACAGAATTTATTATTATTTTCCTTTTTAAAGACTATTTGAATATGTACAAAAAGAGTGACGAAATAATAGAAGATTTAGAAGAGAACTGTTTATAAAAGAACAATTAATAATAGAGAAGTAAAGTTAGAAAATGCTAGGATTTTCAATTAGTTTTCATAATTGAAAATTAAACTTGTAATTAAATAATGATGGAGAGCTCTAATTCATAAATCATAAATGACATTTATTAATCCTCAACCAACCTTAACTTACCACATAATTGCTCTATAAATTCATCTATCTTTCAAAATCCACTTAAAGTGATCCCCAAGAATAGCTAAACAATTGATTCTCACTTAACATAACACAATGACAAAAGAAAAATAATTATTGATTCTTTAAGAATAAGTTGAAGGAATACCCAATTTTGACTTTTAGCTTATTTTTGTACTTTTTCAGCCCAAAAGAAGGTGCTTAAAAGCACTATTTGTCTTTCCCAAACACTTCCAAAAAAAAAAATAGCTTAAAAGCCAATCCAAATACTCAAATCCAGCATTACCAGGAAATACATTACGCCAAATTTAGCTCAACCAAAACTAATTGTTTTTTTGCAAGCACAGACATATGCTTCACTTTCAAACCAAGTACTAAGCTAGTGCTGGACATTACAAAGTATTGGACCCTGTACAATAGCAAAAGAGAGAGAGAGAGAGCCCTGTACCAAATCAGTGCTGCAAAGGGCAGCCAAAAGTCCTTAGTATCTATACTTCAAAGTATGCATTGCTGCGACCTTGTCTTCAAAACATCTTCTATTTCTCTCATTCTAGATTGTCCAAACAACCCAAGCTTCTCTTTATCTTTTTGATACATTTTGCTCCCGTGCAACCCTACCAGCAGCTAAATAGATCCTTAATTGAGTATGGGTGTCACCCATTGATTCCCTAATGTATTTTGAAAAAATAGGTCTCATATTTGTCTTGAAACTGAACAATGAATAAAAAGATTGTCAGTATTTTCCTCCTCTCTTCCACACATACAACACCTGCTACCAAAAATCATTCTTCTTCTCTGTAATTTTGATTCAGACAAGCATCATGGATCAAAATCCAGCAAAACCATCTAACTTCATACAGTGCTTCGGTTCACCATATTTGTAGCCATGGCCATATGGATCCATTTCGTAAGCTGAACCTAAGCATATTATAAGAGGACTCAACTGTATAGGTACCACTCCCCTGTCCTTTCCAGATTATAGAGTCTGCATCATCTGATAATAATGATGCGTTCACTATCCAAATCTTGCAACAGAAAAGTAACTCTTTCTACTTCCCAGTGATCAATCCTAACTAGTTGGAATTGAATGAATACTTTATGTTGATTTGTCTCTTGTTGGAGGAAATGGAGTTCGCTTATTTTTTTTTTTTCAATTATATGCACGATCTCTCCTCTAGGCCGATATCCGTCTATTAAAGTTGAAACATGCAACAGAAACAACCCAGTGTAAGTTCTAGTGTCAGGTCAATGAACACTATCCAAAGCAAATACAACTTGAGTTGTTCAACCTCAAGTTACATGGAAGTTTACGAGACGTCTCTGTTTCAATGAAAATTTCATTTGGATAAAATGGAAACAAATATATCCTTTGGTGTTCATGAAAAGACAGATTCCTCTTTTATGTATAACAAGAAAACTACTGAATCTTTGCAGCATGATTGTTACTGGGGTCGAAATCTTCTCTATCATAACCCTGCATTACGAGCTCCTTTGTCTTGTTTCTAAGCTGAAACTCACTTTCTGTTTCTTCCGTACTCTAAAGATGCCTTCAATACAATATTGACGTCTCACAAAGACGAAATTTCAGTGAATTGTTACCTAAACCAACCAAAAAGGAAACCTAGATAAAGTCAATCTTGATGTACTACCCAGCTGCTACTCGGGGTTGTTTTCATCGCCCTCTTGATCATCTCTCTTCTGAGTCTTTCTGCTTCCTCAATTCACCCATTGCTAGCATAAATTCTTGCCTGTTTCACAAAATTAGATTCTCAGGCTCTACTTCAAGCAAAGCTCTTCCAGCAATTTCTGCCAGCTCAACTTCTCCACAAGTTCGACAAGAAGCAAGTAGTGCTCCCCAAGCTTTTGCAGTCACCTTCACTGGCATTTTCCTTATAACGTCATATGCCTGATGCGATCTCCTTGCGCTACTCAATACATCTATGAAACAAGCATAGTGATCGCTGCTTGCTTCAACACCATATCGAACTCTCATACGAGAAAAGTACTTTTGTGCTTCATCAGGTAGTCCAGCATGACTACAAGCTTTCAAAACCCAAGGGAAGTAATTCCATCAAGCCTGACATGAGCTTTCTCCATTTGCTCAAAAATATTAAGTGCGGTTCTTGCCTTCCCTTGGAACGTGTAAGCTGAGATCAAACTACTCCAAGCAACCACATCCATGTTTCTCATACTAAGAAATACAAGATAGGTTTTGTTAAGACACCCGCAACGCCCATAAGCCTCGATTAATCCACTCCTCAACTGCTGATCTGGACCAATATCATTCCTTATCGAATACTCATGAATCTGTTTGATCAAATTCATATCTGTCATACCAAGACAAGCATGTCACACAGTGCAAGAATCCTAATCAAATTTGGCCTCAAACCCATCCTCCCCATCTCTCGGTAACACAAAATGGCCTTACTAAACCCATTCTCCATCTCCGCCAACCCCGCGATTATCGCTTTAATAGTGGAAGGATTAGGCTCCACATCCATCACTCGAAATAACTCCAATGCACTCCCAATATCTTTACAATGTGCGTAAACCGAGATCATTGAGTTCCAAATGATCATATTTCTCTCAGGAGATTCATCAAATAGTTGGCGTGCAGACTCGACGAAGATGCATTTCTCGTAGCTACTGCCGCCCTGTTTTGATTATATATATTGTAGAGTAGATTTTGATTTGCTTAATCCGAACCGAGGATTTATCAAAAATAGTCTCTCTATCCTCACGAGGTAAGAAACATTACGTACACGCCATCCTTCAAACCCGCTTTATGAAAATTAAACTGAGTATATTGTTGTTGCAATTATTGGATAGATTGAGAGCTTTATGTGAGAGAGCCACTGTTGAATTAACTAGTGGGATCCCTAGTCCTCTAGGTAAATTACTCAACATTTAACCGAATGCACCATTTAGTCTTCTTATAGCGTACTAGGGAAACTATCATTGTTTCGTGCGTCTATATGAAAAATTAATAAATTAATATATTTCATTGTGTATATATATATATATATATATGTATATATCTTTTAAAAAAATTATAGATTGATAGTTATTTTAATAGTGTAGTATATCAGTGGTAGAGAATACAATGTAGATCTTGTCTTCATCTAGGATATGATATGTTCTTTTATTTATTTATTTTTAATATGCAAAATAGAAATTATTTGCCTCTTTTCAAGTACAAACCTCTCATATGTACATAGCAAGCAAGAAATTTAGGATATATGAGTGGTAAAGTAAATGAAATAAGAGGTCATATTTTGAAACAAAAATCTATTATATTAAGTTGAATTTTTTTTTTTTAATTTCCACTATCTTTTGTAGGAGTACTTGATCCTCTATGCAACAACCAATCTTAAAAAACAGTTTTAGAACTTCTATGTTGTGGCTTTATTATTACATTCGTTTACTACGTTCTTTTACACATTGATAAGTATTTTTAAAAATATGAAAATGAACAAACAAGAGTTGGGAATATTATTTTAGAGTAAAGTTATTAAGAAGATAGAGAGATATGAGTTACTAACAACTTGAATATATAATTTTATTAGACATTAAATACATTATGCATTATGCAATGATTTTATTTGTAAAAATAAATAAATGAAAGGCGAAAATAAAGGGGGTCAAAAAAGAAGAAGAAGAAAAATGATACTAAATGATTTGGCTGCATAAGAGATGTGTCACATTGCTATTTTAAAGGCCACAATTAAATAATAGATAGACTTAAATTTTCATAGTTATGTAACTAAGACATAAAAAATAACCTACATTATTATATTCACAAAGTAATAAAAAATGAAAAAGAAAAACTTATAATACATTTCAAGAAAGAAAAAAATAGAGACAAAAACAAATTGTTACATACGCAAAAGAATACGCAATGATATTATGTATAAATTATTTTATCTTTAATTTTCTTTATGAATAAAATAAAAATGAAACTCCTCATCATAATTCTTTTGGTTGAAATAAGATAACTATATTAATTATGCTTCATAACAAAAAGTAGGATCGTAGAGACTAAATGAGTAACTTAGTCAAGATGTGTAGCTAAGTTACTATTACAAGCTATGTTGCTCGGACTCTTCAAAAATGTCAAGGGGTGCGTGTTGGATTCGCCAAAAGTAGTATATTCTAGGAGAATCCGACACGGGTGCGGCATCGAAAGTGAAGAGCCCGCGCAACTTAGATTACAAGTCAAAGTAAAAAAATCTCTAGCAAAAGTATTCCTAACTATGCTTCAAAAAGTTTCCTTCTAGGCCCTCTTTTGCAAGTAGATCCGCCACCATGTTCCGCTTCCTAAAGCTATGTCAAAGCCCTCGTCAAATGTTACCAATTGAAGAAATTTTTCAAAACATTTATGAATAAATAAAATAAATTATTTGATGCTAATAACATAAAACACAAGAAAAATATATGATACTGCACTATGTATGATATTAATAATATTTTTGATCAATTCACACCAATCAAAAAATAGTTATATCTAAAAAAAAGAAAAAAATCTAAACTATACAGCACATCTGAAAAAAAAAGAAGATTGTACCAACAATATTTTTTTTTGCACTAAAATACAACTATTTTCCTATTACTTGAAACACACAGCAGACCCAAAAATTGGTCATCTCACCTAATTTTTACATAAAAAATTTCAATTTAAGAATGTATGAATTTTGCGGGTCGGGTCACCGGGTTGTCTGGCGGGCAACCGGATTTAGCAAAACCCCAAACTCCATTCTTCTGAGTGACAAATTTTCTGGTTATGGCAAAACTCTAAACCCTTAACAACAATGCCGATTACTCTCTCATTTCTCTCATCTTCAATTCCCACTCTCAAGAAAACCCATAAAATCTCCTCAAATTTTCCTTCTAATGCTTTCTCTCATAATCAGATTCGTGATTTTCCCTCATCTGTTGCCAGCATTAAGCCTTTCAAACTCGAATTGAAACACAAATGTTCTGGGATTTTCACTAGTAATTGTGGATTTCAATTACGTAGGAAAAATGGGTTTATTACGAAAGCTGAGAGTAGTGGAGTAGATAATGGGAATAGTGTTGACAAAGCTGGAAATGAGGTTCGTGGAGAGAGCACAATGCCTGATAGATTCAGATACTTGACTAAAGAAGCTCCTGATAAGCCTGTTAGATGGCCTTGGTTCATAGGTATA
>JAJOOS010007801.1:0-21317 GCA_029582725.1 Solanum chiquidenum
AATTTGTAAAAGATGGTATATGTTCAATCACCTGGGGTAAGGAAGTTAATATACTCCATAACATGGCCTTCTGTGGAGAAACTCCTCTTGATGCAAGAACCATGCTCACAGCTAAACCCTCTGGTATGTTGTGCACGGCAATAGCCAGAGTTACCAAGATACCCTGAGAAAGACCTTTCGAGCCAGCAAAGGATACTCCAACACCAGCACCCTCCCCAAATGAGTGAAGTGTCATAATTCCAACAACAAGGATGACTTTTGCTGCATCTGCTCCCTTTATGTCCAGCATACTTACTTCACCATATTGTTCAAGAAACTGAATATGAACACAGAAACAACATGAGGAATTGCAAAGTGGGAATGACGAAATTTGTCAAACTATGCAAGAGTAACAAGAGTTATGGACAAAAGATTAACAGAATTAGGTTTACTTCAAATGCAAAAGAGACTAAGAATCCTAAACTCAGCCAGCAGATCAAGCTAATACAACTAGCATTCGCTAGTAACGTGACAAGGTTTTTATAATGTCTTCAGTAAATAGAAATTAGAAACAATTAACACAACATACTACATTTGATATCCACTCAACAGAATGACTGGAACTGAAAAGCAGTAGCTTCTCTACTTAACTCCATAAGACCCATTACCAGCACCTCCAAATTCCCAATATGGAAGTCAACATTAAGTTGTAAATTTAGTTTGCAAATTCCATCCCACTCAAGAGATAAGATATATGAATAGCGTACTTCAACGAAGGAATATTAGCTAGAACATTATATTTTCTGCTAAATCTTAATAATTGCAGCTAAAGCATAGTCATTCATTTCTTTTGTTTTTTGGTTTTAACTTTTTTTTTATAAAGGTAGTGGTCAAGCTAGCTCATGCACACCTCTAGTAATCCACGAACAGCCTGCTACATCATACATACGCGGGAAATTTGTCCATATGGCTCATACTAAGTATATTTTGTTGGAATTCAAGCCAGAAATCTCAACAGTTACTCCTAAACCTCAACCACTCAGTCATCCCCTTTAGAATGCATAGTGATTCTCTTCATTGATAAACTAAGACTAAGAATTAAAATTACGCCTAGTCCATAAAAGCAAAGAAATACGTAGAAAGCTCGAGAATAAAAACTTAAGAAAGGAGAAGTAGTGGACATCCTTATCCAAGCAACATAGTATATATGTTTTTGAAGGGAAGTGATTGGGAATAAAAACTTAAATGTAAGGAGAAGTATTGCACATTTAGATTTTTTTAATAGAGTTGCACATTTACAAATTTCCTATATCAACAGATATCGATTTGATCTGAAACCTCTAAATTCCAATATTGCCATGCTTACAAAGTAGAGTTCTTTCCTTTAGAGATAGCAACTGCCAAGAAAACATTATACATGAACTAAACCTACTACATGGAATCATGGACAACATTGGCCTGGAGAGTGGATGTGTTTCTTAGAATAAAAAAGGATTAAAATCAAAATAAAGGTGGACGTTCATGAATTTCCTTCAAGAACAGATACTGTTTCAAGACACTAACTTGCAAGAAAGTTGAAGCTAGGATATCCAGAAGAAGTTTGAAAGTAGGATCCCGCAACTTCCTATTGATCAAACAATTTTTTTTAGAGAAATGTAATTTCGTTTTGATCATAAGTACTCTGAAGTTGAAAATAGTGGGAAAGCTAATAAACATTGCAGCCCCATAGAATTTGAAAAATAACAAGTCAAAGATACTGAAAGACCAGCAGCACATGCCATGTATTAAGCTTTTACTTACTCATGAACCATTTTCCATTTTTATCTAGATTAATAGTCACAAAAATACATGATATTAGAGATAAAATTATTTAATGTTATTCAATAGCAGATATGATATAAAACTAATTGAAGGATGAAAACTGGACAACACGAAAGTGGGAAACTAGGGCGTTCACCTTCTTACAAAGCAATATGAAGATACCACCAGCCAAAATACCAGACACAACCCATCCACCACTTCCATGTTTCTGTCCTTCCTGGATAAGGTCAAAGCTCGCTGCCAACATCACTCCAGCGGCCATTCCATTGCATACTCCCGACCATTGAGGATCCAGCTCCACAAAGAAAAATGGTACTGCACCCAAACCACTAGCCGCAGCCATTGCCAAAGTGAACAATGCAACTGTTGAAACAGACACTCTGGTGTTATCACCTGTCCATTCACCTTTTCCATCCATACTGACAGAATCAATACCATATTCTTTACCAGAGCCATCAATTATATTGGTTCGGACATTTTTTAGAGGAGCAGTTATTACCCTTTGTACACTCACTTCTTCAGATGCAGCTGTAACATAAGAAATCAAAGCTGATACAAACAGAAAGAATAAAAGAACTTGCACAAATCTCAACCCCATATTCTTCATGATTAGATCAGCAAATCATTGTAGCCCTGAAATTACTCAAAACCAGTATAATCATCAAGAGAGTCATTGTAAATTCATCATCTCAGAGGCTACAGATGTCAGCAGACACTCCCTTTGGAACAAATAACTTTGTGGTGAACTTCTCCAACTATCAAAACCCATGGCATACTGAATCAACAATCAATTTAAAAAATTATTGTTCCTGGTACTGCTGGTCAAAGGGTGTAACTGGTCCGTTCTTCCCTAGAATGAATCATAGTACAGTTAGATCTCAACCAATTCAACAGTACTGTAGACAAATAGAACAAGCATAAGAAGATCAACAGCAAACAAAACAAAGTAGCAACTTGTTGCACCTAAGTTTCCACAATCCATGCATCGTCTTTATTCAACCTAATAGTTCATGTTGGTAATTTAGATATACTCACCAAATAATTTACATACGATAAGCTTGATCAGAGAATTCGCCAGTTAACATTAAAATGGAGAATTGTTTGAGACGGAGGAGAAAGAAGTACAAGAGCCAGACAACAAGGAACAGGAAAGAAGAGTCTAACAACTCAAACAAGAAATCATAACCCCTGAATACGCTGAACTCGGAGAAACAGTCTTTCCTCAGTAGTCAAAAATTGCACTGCAAGTGAAACTTGGCCCATGATTAGATGATATCCCAAACAGCAGTTACAGCACTAGTAAACCCTGAATATAATCAAACTGATTAAACTTAGCCTTCTCTTGGAGCTAACAAAATTCAAACTTTCTTGACAAGATACCTCATTATCAGGCTTTGTTCTTACTACCTACCAAAAAAGCTTACTCTTTTCGTCCGTCTATCATTAGAGTCAGTACTAATTACGAAATATTTCCATCAAAATTCAGTTGACAATCAGTTATACTAATACATTACAGGCTTCAAAACCCCAGACACAACAAGCTCAACATTAAAAATCATATGAATATAAAGTTTGAACTATTAGGCAAAGCAACAAAGATATAGACCAAAACAACAAAAGGCATCAACAAGATTTCATAAACAAACCACCATTCCTTCCTAACAAACCCCAACATGCCAAAACCCACAGAAGAAATTACAAAACCACATAGATTACCTCCAAATCACATATCCAATAATGGGTATTCATTAGAAACCAAATAAAGAACAATCTTTACAGAAAACCAATGGCAAGATAGAGAAACCATTGACCTTCAAAAACCCATATGAAATAAAGCAAGGAATGCCAATAATTTTACCTATTTCGTCGGGTCTCAGAAATCTGAAGGATCACAACCAAACAGAGTTGAATTGCAATCAAGAAATTGTAGAGAATTTAGGGTTTGTGACAAGAATTATAGAATTGACTTCAAAGGGGGATAAAGAACCGATCTTTTCTCTATGGTGAGTAATCTTGTTGGCTAATAAATTGGAGGATCTCATCAGTTGACTCACTATGGAATATGGGTATTCTCTGTTCTCTGTGTATTTGACAAAAAATACAATGTTCCATCCATGGTTTTCATTTTCCCTTTTCTATTTTTTCTTCTTGAAATAAATTCTTACACTATACCAACATGGTTGGGTTTTGGTGCACTGATGAGAGTGGTTCACCCTTAATGAGAGGTCTCAGGTTCGAGCATTGGATATGGAGAAAATCTTGTTGGGAGGGTCACCCTCGAATGGGCCCTGTACAACGCGATTCGAATTTAGTCGAAGCTCTAATGTGGGCTTCGGACATCAGGTGGGAAACCAAAAAAATAAATAAAAAATTCTAACACTATCATTTAATTAGAAAATTAAATCAGTGGCATGATAAATAAGTATGTCATTTAATTTGAACTCCATTAGCATTTCTGTCCTTCAATTTTCAATTTTAGATGTGTATAAATAGATCCTTAATTTTGTATAGAGTTAAAACAACTAAACACACATGTCCTAGGTGACCTAATACATATAGGTGTCAATAGAGGAGTTCGGAACCTAAATAAGCCACAAAAACATAAAAGTGACCAAAATAAGTCATTACTTTAGTAAGTAACTAAAATAGGCTTAGTGGAAGAAAAAAATCCACTTTATCTATTATTCTAAACGTTTTCCGTTAGTCTCATAATATGTATATTTTAATATATAACAGAATTATTTCCTACACTTTATAAATGAAACTATTTCTTACACTTTATAAAGTTACACTTTGTAAAGTGGAACTTTTTCTTACATTTTATAAAGTGGAAGAAAATCTTACACTTTATAAAAAGTTACTTTACTTTTTCACTTTCTTCTTCTCCCCTTTCACTTTCATGGCTTCCAAACTTTTTTCACTTTGAAGATTAACAGTTGATGGTCCCAATCTGACAACTAAAGTGGCCCTACACTAAAAAATCAAAATCTTGAAAGATTGGAGTAACACAACCCGACAACATAACAATCCGACCCTACAAATTATATAAATTAGGTATTTTTTTCCATCTCATATTTTCATTACTTTAAAATGATGTTGTAATTTGTTCAAAATTTTAGCAAGTCTTATACAATGTGCATTCAATTACTAAATATTCAGTTAGAAAAAAAGTCTTTAATTAGAAATAAACAAAAGGAATTACACTGTTGGATTGACATTGCAAAATAGTATTTGACTACTGCTGAATTACACCTTTTCATCTCATATTTTTTTTATTCTAGATGGACACTCATAATCATTTGTTCTTGCTGGCCTGCATTAACTTTACCATGTGCAATGTGCCCAAACTACCATTTAGATCCCATCAAAGTACAAAACATAAATAATAGTAGAGTATTATTTTTATGCACATAAACTGTGTCCAGATCCTTGTAAAAATTGACAATAAAATGAGATTGCACAAATTGTTATATTCTTGTTAATTCAGTTGGTTAAATTTGTCTGCAAAATTGAACACAAAATTCATCAAACATATAGTCATCCCTCAATTGTTCCAATAGATGGTTCCATTTGTTTCTCTTTAGGTATATGTTCCTTTTGTGTTTTTTTCCTATTTTATTTTCTTGTGGTTGATTCGACAAATAACACATTGAATTGACTTGCTGAAGTGAGAGATTCTTTAGTTCTTGTACAATTATTCGTTTGAAGATAGTTCACGATTTAATTTGTCAAGATATAACTATATTAAATGAATTAATAGAATTTTTCTTACAGAATATAATGGAGCGTGTTGTGAATCCTAGACCGATTGATCGTACATTTCTTCTCTCTCAGCATGAGCATAAATCAGAATTGTTATGGAAAGGTGAGATATCATTTAGTAGCCTTATGAGGACGGTGCACATAAATGATGCCTGAAATTTATTTCGTTTGCATCGACCTCATGGACGTGTTGAGGAGATCTTACGTAGGTCGGGACTATATGATGTAGTTTGTGTGGGCAGGATGCAGTATGACCGTGCCCTTGTTACAACTATGGTTGAGCGTTGGAGGCCAGAGACTCATTGCTTCCATTTACCTTTTGGTGAGCTCACGATTACATTACAGGATGTGCAGGTCTTGTTTGGTTTGCGCATCGATAGTGATGTTGTGTACATGCAGGATGCTGCATGGAGGATTCGTCCATGGCATACTTTATTAGAGACACTTACAGGATGCGCCATATCACCTGTTGATATGGATTGTGCGAGCCGGGTGAGGATACATAGCATTACCGGCTACTTGCGAGATCAGTTACCAGTAGATCCGATAGGAGATGCTACTCGGAACTGTTTGTTGTCAGCATGCCCCATCTCCTACCTCCATCCCTGTGCAATGTCCATTTGTCAAGATCGTTCTTCATTAACCACACACACGCTTTCGGGTTAATCTCCTTGATCATCTCCATTTTTTTCAAAAACTTTTTCTCTTGACAGTGATTTGCAGCTGCCCATAAAAGGTTGTTCAAAGTGACATTTTTAAATTTTTTTTGAAAATTGGCCTTTAAATGTCTTAAACAAAAATGATGGAACCCAAATGGAGCCTGCCAATTGGGAGAATTATACACGGATGAGAGTATTCCGTGATACATATCTGAAATCAATGCCACACCTCTATGACCCTTGACAACGTTCAAGTGCAAATGATCCAAAAATAAACTCCATGTCTCCATGCTCTCATTCACAACTATTGCAAATGTCAAAGGTAATATTGAGCCGTTACCATCCATTGCAATCGCAATCAACAACTTGATATCATATTTTCCATAGACATGTGTTTCGTCGATCGATATAACAAGATAAAAAAACACAAACCCATCAATGCATGGTTTAAAAGTCTAGAACACATAGTTGAATACATCTTCAATGACATCGACACACCACTCTGTTTTTCATTCAACTATTGTTCCAGGATTGAAGTGTTTTAAAGCTTTCATGAACCTCGACAACTCGGTAAAAGAACCCTCCCAAGTACCATAAACTTTTTCAAAAGCACGCTTGCGACCAAGATAAGCTTTTCTTCTGCTTATTGAAATGCCATATGCTTTAAGAACGACTGTTTGACAGTCTTTGATGAGAAACTTGAAAAGTAAAAATAATATTAATTATCAAATAAAAAATGAATATTTTTTTATTAAAGAAAAATCATCTAAGGATAAAATAGTACCTTGGCGTTTTTTCTATATCAACACGGAGGACGTTAGCAATCATTTCATCATCCAAGTTGAAATGTCCATCGCGGCACGTACTCATATCACATGTATGTTCTTTAATGTATCTTCCAACTTTCCACATGTTAGTATGTTTATCATTAAAAGAAGTTAGCCTAAATCGACATCCTTGTTCTACACGCCTGCAAACAAGTCAACGCCTTTTTCAATATAAATAGCACCATTCATGAAATCTTTCGATTCACGCCACGTACGTTGTGATGTATATTCATCATGTGTATCGTCAAAGATATCTAGACCATCTGGGAGATGATCAAGATAAGGAATTTCATGATTACGAAACAAACTCATGGACATTGGTCTTGGCGACTGATTGAGCATTAAAAAATCATCATCACTAGATGATGCCTCAAATGGAACATTATCTCCTGATTCCTCGGCATTAGACAAATCATCACTATCACTAGCTGAAGGTGAGCCGTAATTTGGAAGGTCATGATCATCGATATTCACAGGATTAATGGGCTCATCTTGTGTGATATTTTTCCTAAATGTGTAAAAAAGTATAAATATTTGTCTCATGCAATTAACTTACTTAAATAAAAAAAATCAAGTGTTGGACATACCGATAATCATCTGCATCAAAAGTAGGCGAGACATGAAAAATTGAGGATGTCCCAATATTTTTCGTCATTTCAAAGTGTGAGGACTGACCAAAATAATTATCTAGTCCATAACTTGGAGCAATATTCCTATCTTGGTGAGGTAAACCGCTACAAAATATATAATAATAATAATAATAATAAATCATATAAATTAATAAATAATTGACAAAATCAACAAATAATAATTGAAATATAATTATTGAGCATTACCAGTCACTTTCATTGATAGTTTCGTTCAAATCAAAATCATATCGACCAGTAAGAATATTTTGATAATGAGTCATGTTAGGAAAATCAGTAGATTGAGTTATCGAAAATCCCTCAACGCTATTACGATTTTCTAATCGGGGATGAACATCAACCGATAAAGGAGAACGTTGTTGACTAGTCGTAGGCTCTTTCCTAACATAGATTTCAAGTATTGTTAACTTGATTTGATCTATGTAGTCATTTGGAACCCTCAAAAAGTCGGTCAATGATTCGTCATTATAGATAATCCACTCTTCCAAAATTTTCCTTGTGATAAAAATGAAGTAGGGTATTTTCCGACTATAATTAAATTATAATCATTACTGTTTATACCCATTCTTTTATAAATTGATGAAAGAAATTTATGATATCGGACATTAATTGAATATTTAGCATTGTGTTTGGGAAGACAATTATAATAAACGGTATTTCCGTCATGTATAATTTCGCCATCCAAATAAATCGAAAATCTAACTTTTGGTTTAGAAGACATTTTTTTTTTGAGATTGAAATGAACAAATATAGAAGACTTTATGTTTTAGGTGCTATCAACTATGTTTGAACGTCCTTAAATAGAGATTGGAGGATTTTTCAGAATAAAAAAATAAAAATACATAATGTAATAATTTTTTTCGTTTTTATGATATGTCAAATCAATATAATTGTATGACAAACACTGCAAAAGCTTCATAAAGAGATAAAAACGCGAAAAATATTCCTCTTTGTAAAACATAATTTTTTCTTCCACTTTATAAAGTGTAAGAAAAAGTTTCATTTTACAAAGTATAAGAAAAACTTACACTTTATAAAGTGTAAGAAATAGTTCCATTTTATAAAGTGTAGGAAATAGTTCCATTATATATTAAAATATACACGTCATGAGACTAATGAAAAACGTTTAGAATATTAGATAAAATGAAATTTTTTCTTCCACTAAGCCTATTTTAGTTACTTATTAAAGTAGTGACTTATTTTGATTACTTTTTATATTTTTGTGGATTATTTAAGTTCCGAACTCTCAATAGAGCACATATTTCTATCCGTTTAATATTATGCAATTTTAAGTATCTATTTATATACATCATCTATCTGTGTGGAGCCAACAGTTGGAAGGGATGTCGACAGATCCTTAAAGTTGGAGTATATAAATACAAGTTCCTGTTAAGTTAGAAAAACATACTATTTATTTTCAAAGTTTTACTTCAATTTAAATACATAATTTGTCAATATATTTGATGAAAAGTAAAAATACTCTCTTTTAATAAATTCAGAAATACCAAAAATTATATCACTTTATAAAATACTATCTTTTAATAAATTCAGAAATACCAAAAATTATATTACTTTATAAAATACTATCTTTTATTTCTTTCACTTAAAAAGATGAAAAAAATAAAATAGGGGAGAGTGCTGTTATCTTTCCTTCTAAGATGCTCCATATAATAACCTTCAAATTACATTTGGCTCAATTTTCTCTTACTATTTATTTCCTAGCTAATAACAATTTTTAACCCCCCAAACACAAAAAAATTATTAGTAAATATTTATTAATCTCTTTATCCCTAATTACTTGTCCACATTTGAATTGACATATCTATTAAGAAAATAATAATTGACATAATGAATTTATCATTTTACCCCTATTAATTATGAAGTGTGTGAATTAAAAACTTAAGATTTTCAAAATAATTAATTGAGGGTATAATAGATAGAAAAAATTGCTCTTTCCTGATTTTTCAAGATGGATAAGTAATTAAGAATAATTAAAAAAAAATTGACAAATAATTGACAAAAAAATTTGGCATACTCCTTGAAATAATAACAATATTACTTTATCGCCCTTATTTTTTTATGATATGCTTATTTGGATCAAGAATTTATCAAAAATTATTTCTCTATCCTATAAAGATAGAGATAAAATCTACGTATATTTTATCATCTTTAAAATCAATTCATAAAATTATCCTAGATATATTATTGTTCTTGTTATTTACTCATATTTTATAAAGTATCTAAAATATAGAGAAATGATCAGTACTTGATAATAAGAGTAAAGTAGATATAAAATAATACATTTTCTTTTGATTTTTCAAACTAAACAAGAACAAGTGGACATGTATAGTAGATTGAGGGAGTACATCTTTGAACTTCGAATTATTATATTTTGTCATTTTGGACTTAAAAAATATGGTAGATTCTTTTTTTGGTTTTAATTTATCATTTGTTATGACAAAGTCAGCAAAGATTAAAATATTTTTTGAAACATTCCATTACGATATTGTTACCAATGGCATGAAGAAAATGTGAAAACTGTTTGGCAAAGTGGTATATCCCTCAACTTTGTCATTTAGAGCTGATATGTCCTCGTTATGAAAGTGGTTCATATATATCCTTATCATTATACAAACGTCTCACATATACCCCTACCGTTACAAAATGAGCTCACATATACCCTTCATTTAACGGAAGTGAAAAAATTAGTTTTAAATTTATATTTTTGACTTTTAATTTTTTTAAAAAAAAATTATTTAGGGGTATATATGATTCTTCTAGCAAAGTTCAAGGTATATTTTAATCTTTTTCATACATAAATTATTTTTTGACTTCTTTAATTATCATTATTTGAGTTTCTTATTCTTATTTTATTTTATGTTTTTCTTTCATTCCTTATTATAAAGAAAAATATTTAAAACTATTTTTTGTGTGGCTATATTATAATTTAAAACTATTTTTTTTGTCTATATTGTAATTTAATTTTTGTATTTGAAGAAAAAAATTGGTCATCTATAATAAGTTTTACAAGAATATTAGTGAAACAAAAAAAAATTGACCATCAAAATAATAAATCTAAATTAGTCATTGAAATACAAAAAAAGTCAAAAAAAATATATTTGAGGAGGATTAAATATACCCATATGAGATTATATATTTTTTCATTTCAATCAGAGGAAAATGGCATATGTGTGCCATTTGTATATAAGCAGGGGTATATATAAGTCACTTTCATAACGAGGAGTATATCAACTCTAAATAACAAAGTTGAGGGATATATCAGACCCTTTTCCCTTAATTAAATTGACTCTTGAAAAATAAAACTATGATAATTATTTTAAATCAGCGGAAGTACATACAAATATGAATTAGTACTCTATTTAATTGGTTAATATTCAATCAAACTAGTGGTTATCAATTTTTTCATAGTTTGATACAAAATAAAAGGACAAAGTGGAAATAAGTTAATGATGGCTTGTACGAGTGGGTTTGATCATTGACAATTAACTCTACTGAATTAATTAGAATAGTAGGTTAGATGAGAAAATGGCCAAAATGGTCCTTGAGGTAAAAGGGTTGAATTATTTTCATCCATCGTATATATCAGCTTTTCACCATGAACTCTACGTGACATGAAACTGAATTAATTAGAATAGTAGGTTAGGTATTGGAGTTTGGACCATCGATCTACGTGCTTGGGAAAGATTAGAATGGACTAATTAATGCTCACTAGACTTTAATTCAGTGGTACGGATGTTCAGGTAAGAGCAAGTTATTAACAACTGCACTTTCTATATGATGCTTCAAGAGGTTCTATGCAACATGAAGATACCTATGCAAAGTAAAAGCAGCTTTACCAGATAGTCCTGAGACCTCTAAGATCAACATGTCCTCATAAGATGAGCAACACAAAATACCAATGTTAAGATGGATGTGCTACCAGAAAAAAAATCGAACAGGAAAAGAAATGACCACAATCGAACAGAAGGTGCAACTCAGATGGTATGATCACGTCTTAAATACACCTCCACATATGATCCACTGTGACGATAAAACGTGCTAAGAAAGGATAAGATAAACATATAACGACATGGAGAGGAATCGCCACAAAATACCTATAATCTCCATATGAGCTTAGTGAAGAACATAACACAATAAAAGTAAGGTATTCTTAGGTTACTTGTTACTCATGCACTTAGATTAGCTCCTGCCATTTGCTAGGAGTTCTGTTCAATTTGGTAATAGATTTTTATGTCAGTGCAGGGATAAGTGTGAGATTTAGATAATCTCTAATTTAAGAGTATACCTAATTTTTCTTACAAAAAATTATTGATCATGCATGATGAATATAGCAGATTCATATAGCAAGCCCCAGCTAGCTTTGGATTGAGGTATAATTGTTATTGTTGTCGTACTAACCCTGCCATGACATATGGCACATGAAAATAGTTGGACCTAAGATTCCAGAGTCTGAGCTGAAGTCAAAAAAATTGGCAGAGTACGGAAAAAAGGAGGTGGAAACTGGAACACCATACAGACAATCCACTCTTTACTGCTTAGTTAACCATGAAACAGCAAGCTCATTCATATATGTATCTTATATATCAATGGATGAGCACATACAACAACAGTATGATTGGCTCAACAACAGATAGTTAGACTCTACATCTAAAGCTTCAGCAGTTAACACAACCATTCTTTGTTCTTTACTGCAGCAATCCTAAGAATCAGGGAAACTAGCAAGAGCACATTATGAACAGCTGCTTCAAGGCAAAATATATTGTAAGTTCACCATACTACAACTTACAGACAAATTTTCAGAGCTAGCATCTTCTCTAGCACGAATTTTTTGAAAACACATTTGGGGATAGGAATGCTTGCACATGAAATTAATGGAACTTGCAAGCAAGCTTAGGTTACCCTAAGGGCCTATTTTTCTGTGGGTAGTTTTCAGTTTTTTCCCGGAATTGTATCACGGAATCATGTTTGGACATAGAAATGTTACAATATTCCGGAATTCAACTTCTCAAGTTGAACTCCGGAATTCGAAAAACTCCAAATACTCGTTTCACATTTTTCACTCCAAATCACTCACAAAAATTCATCATTTTTCCAAGTTGTATTCATGTCATAACATAACTCCAATTTCCAAATACCATATTTCAACTTTTTTCCAAATACGACTTTTTTCCTTCAAATTTCACATCTTTTATGTCCAAACGCCCACTAAATCTTCTCCACTATCCGAAGTGGATATTTCAATCTTACCTATATGCTCCAACTATATAACGCAAACAAGTACACATTCAAGTCCTCACGATGATCATACTTGAGATCTTTATCTCCAACATAAACCTCTCTGTATTTGGAATTGCAAAAACAGCAAAGAGAAACAAACTAACTTTATTTTAAATGGTAAAAGTTAAGTGAACCAACTAACTTGCTGGTAGTTTTTTTTCAGATATTGAACCGAGCAGTATGCTCACAGAACTTGGCAACTTAATAGAGCCAAAAATGTGAAAGGCAAGTTCTTTTTTTTAATAACAGAGAAATCCCCGAGTGCTAGAGAGGCACATAGTTCGAAACTCGCTGGATAATGGACCATCCCCTTCTCCACTTAAATATCAGGCATTTGTCTGTGGCAGGGTTTGAACCCATGATGTGCGCCTAGCCCACATATCACGTGATATGCCCTTACCACTAGACCAAAGCCTTGGGGAAAATGGTAAATTAGATATGCAAGTAACCACAAATGGCATATTCCCTCAAATCCAAAATATATTTTGACACATTGGAGCATGATATAATTTATGCATATAGAAAATATAATAGAAGCAGTAAGATATTGATCAGAAATATGGTATAAGACATCAATATTACCAGAAGTTAAAGTACTGATTCTTCTCTAGTTTATGCAGTGTACGTTTGAAAAACGTGCAAGAAATTCTATATACCAAACATGCCATCAACAAAGGCAAATGCCTTCGCACCTGAGGTTTACATTCTGTTGCTCTCTGCACGGACATATTCCTAATTGGAAGCACTTGTTTCATTCCACATCTCTAAGCCAGGGATCATCTGTCTTTGATTTGATGTGCAGAAAACTAATCTTTTTTTTTAATATGGTAAACCTTTTTCAAATGTAAAGCAGCACCAGAAGATGCTGAATGTGTACCAGAAATTACTCTCCAGACTCTATTGTCTGATCCCTAGTAATAACCTATAGTTTCTAATAACAATAAAATGTGTAATATTTCATACTACTATCTTATGTTACAAATTTTTGTTTACAAGTATATCATGTGTAATTCTAATCTTTTTCTTTATTTTTTATTTCCCACTTCTAGTTATAACACATCTTCTTCTTTTACAATTGCCTGATATGAAAATGCAAGTGCATACACTCCTCAATAGAGGAAACATGCCTCATCTAAGGCGAATAGCTCAGAGTGTCAAATTTATTCAGCACACAGTGTAACACAACAAACCATAGAGAGCAAAAATACGTGGAAATGCAGCATTTTAATCTGCTATGGAAGCTCATTAACAGTTGATGTTTTCCTCTTTTTACATTATTACTTTACTAGTCAGTCTTTCAAAATAAAACCATGGCTAGTAAATCAAGCTACCCACATGGGAGAAAACCAACATTTACACCAACAAGTTTGGAACTCTCACCAATTTCAACTCTTCCTACTCTTCTTGCTTAACTCACCATTTCCTATAAAGACTATGAGTGTAAGTTTCTCTATATTGAAGAATACATGCCCAACCATAACCAAGCTAAAGAATAAATCTCGAGATTCAACGACAAGTTGAAGAAAAGTTAACTCACATTTATTTCTGGTTGTTACAACAGTAGAGTAGCTACAGATGAAAAGAGATAAAGGACTCAACAGAAACATCCAAGCAAGAGTAGACAGTTAAAACCTTCTATGCAAAACAACTAATGGTTGGCTTTATATCCTGCTCTTGCTTACAAATTGTTATTTAGACTACCACACATTATGATGTATCATCATCTTCAGCTCTCTGAATTTTTACGTATTAATCTAGACTACCACAAGTTTATCGCCATTGTCTGAGATTTAGTATTGGTAACAGCAAATCAATGGAAACACAAAGAAATGAACTAAAGTAAGCATTTTTATATTTCAAAAATGAAATCTACAAAATGATACACAAAACAATACTTGTACACATGATTATTTTCATATATTCAGAAGTACACAGAGTTCATTAAAAAGCAATAAAATTGTGATCAAAACTGAATTGGATCAATCAAGAAACTCAAACTCATCTTCCTTAAGGTGGGCAGAGAACTTAACCGGAGTACTTCGTCCTTCCAAATCGTCTACCACGAACTCCACCTTGTAAGGCAAATTAGCTGATATTTGTTTCCCTTTATGAACAGCCACATACTGTTTCACCGTCCCAATTCTCCCATCCAAATCCAATTCCGGAACCTTCGGCACATGATACACTTTCAACGGAGCCGTAACCCTAACCTTAGACCCAACTTTCCCCATTGCCGCAGCATCTTTTTCATCAACTCCCTCATCTACACTCAACGAAGATGTAGAAGAAACAGTGGAGGGGTTATCGACAGTAACAGACTTAGAAATGAAATACCCATTTGGCTTTTGTGGGTTTCTTGATTTATGAATCTTGATTTGGGTAAAAGGGTTAGGGTTTAAGATGTTCTTGTGAGATGGGATGATGAGGGATTGGTTCTTGGAATTGGGTATGTTGAGAACTGATGATGAGAAGAAAGCTGAAGTAGAAGCAGTCATGGTGATTCTGGTAATACAAGATTTCTGGGAAGATCTTCTCTTTTTTGCTTTTTCTTTTGATGGGGTTTTTGTGGGAAGAGAAATCTTGAGATTTTTTGTGGTGGTGGGAATTTATAGGTTTATCCAAATGGCTGATTCTTGATTGAACATTGATATCTGGAAATTACATGGCTCTGCTTGAGGATTAGTAATTTTAAAGAAATTGATAAATCCAACTACTCTTTACTATGGCTTTTGATGTGATTGATACTTTGTTATGTTCAATATCCTACCTATCATAGTATTTTTCATTAATGAAGTGATTGTGATTATTTCTCTTTCGCTTTCTCTCCACTTTTGCTCGTGTGGCATCCCTTCCAAGTTCATTTCATGTCTCCTTCAATTACTATGGTTGTGGTATCTCTTTTTCCCCCTTCCCCTTCATCTTCGAACATGCAGGTGAACTACGGCCTTATGTAGTGTCAAATCTAATTTGAAACTCTTTTGACCAAGCGAGAAACGAGTGAACACAAGCTCCGCTCAAGAGATGCATTTAGCTTAAAACATATTCATCATGTAGTCGAGATGGGTTCTCCCACTTTTTCGCTTTTCAGATAGGTGGTGGCCCACACAAATACACGAGGGAAAGGGGGAGACTTGCCTCATTACTTTCCACTGGCGAGAAGTGCACCTAACCCACATACACCCTCTTCAATCACGGTGTCCAACTAACTTTCACTGATGAAGCTCTGTGATATTGAAATTAGGCATCCATCTTTTAAGTGATGTCAATGAATCTCTTACTCTATGTTAGAACATTTCTCTAGGTGCTATAACTAGTCTTATTCTTGAAAGAAACTCATAGAATGACAAAAGCAAATAAAGCTTTTACATATTTTTCATTAATCCATGAACAAGATCTATATATCTCGATCAGAAAGTATCAAGAGAAAAGGAAAGAATAAGACATATTTACCCAATAGCGAGAACCAGGATTTTCATATAAAAGGGGTAGGGTATTCGTATATCTAATACATAAGTCAGACGTGTTAAATTGTCCTCTAAAAAGGAAATATCGAATAAATTGATCGAAAATTATGTGTTAGAAAGAAACGAAGATATTAATCGTAGAAAAATGATTTTTCCACAATAAATGCAAATCTAAGCAACTACTAAGCTCTCGCCCACCCACAACTAATTAAGGTAAAGTAGATTCCGATGTCATAACGTTTGTCTTCCCTGCTCGCTATATTTTTATTCGAAACTCAATTTCATCACTATATCTCACTACGATCACTCTATTGGAAAGGATAATTGGACCACATTCTCCCGTATTACTCCAGTAGAGCTCTGCGCTAGGGCCCTGAATGCACTAGTGATTGACTACAAATGGTTTCATGAATTGACTACAAATGGTTTCAGGAGAAGTAGAGGTAGACCGAAGAAGTAAGATGAGAGAGGTGAATAGACAAGTTATGACACAACTTCAAAGTTATCGAGGGCATGACCTTATATAAGAGATTATGGAGGACACAAATTAGGGTAGAATTAGGGGTGTCAAAATGAGCCCAAATGTAGGTAACTCGTCCAAAATTTTATGGGTTGGGCTCAAAATAATTTGAATTGAGTTCAATTTCAACTCACTCAGGCCTTAACTCATTTTAAAAGAATCTTCAATTGAGCCCAATTTAACCTCAATTTCAACCCGTTTTAAGACTCTTTATTTGCATTGATGTAATGTATGTTCCTATATTGAAGGTATGAATTACTATCTATTTTATATTATAGGATTTTTCTATCAATTTGTAACTTTTTTTATTTTGTTTTCTTGAGTTCAAATTCAAATTGTGGTTATTAAAGTTAAATAACAATTTATTAAAATTATTGAGATTAAGCGAGTCAAATTGGGCGGGTCATGACCCAATCCAATTTGCCCATTTAAGTCCAAAGTAAACTTGGACGGGTGAGGACTCAATCCAATTTCTATTTCAACCCAATTTATCTTCAATTTCAACCTGACCCGCCCATTTGACACCCCTAGCTAGAATGTTAGTAGGTAGTTGTGTGTCGTCTCACTTATCCTTCCATACTAGTAGTCATAGTATTACTCTTGTAGTTTCATATTTCTTAGAGTTTTGTTAGTGTTTATTGCTCCTTGTACTTGCATTATTGTATTATTTTGTTATGGTTAGTTATCCTTTTTCAAAATACTGTATCCTATCTTGTATTAGTATATTGTCTTTTTTTTTTCTCACTCGTGTTATTAAATTGAGTCGAAGATCTATCTGAAACAATCTCTCTACCTTGTAAGGCAGGGACAAACAAGGCAGGGATAATATCTAAGAACAAACTAATCTCTCCAGAGTCCAGACCCTAATTACATTGTTGTATGCTTTTGCAAGTTTGGAGAATCCTTTTACCAGGATCCAAGAAATTTGCAGAAAGGATTTTTTTGTATAAAAATTGAAATGTTTACATAAAAACCATATGTTCAACATTAAACAATTCAGAATTTATCTGTAATGGTCAACTTGGAAAGTTCACTACACCTTCTCCCTTTATATTTTCTGCTTTTGTTTATTGTTATGTTGCTGAATGCTGACTTCTGAAAACTTGATAATATAAAGAACAAAAGCTAACGACAAAATACAAAATATTGACGCCAAAGAAAACATGACAAAATCATTTTCAAATCTTGTAATAATAATAGAGACCAGTTGACTTTGCTTATCCCTTTATTTGTACTTTATTCAACTAATGAGTAATGATGGAAAATGACAACCATTTTGATAACAGTAAGCTACTAATTGCTAATACATCATTTATTTTCAACCAACTTATAATCCTTTCTTGAAGAATAAGGTGTTGTGCTTATTCTACTTCCAAGATTTGGACTTGATGGAGAGGCTCCAAGTGTGTATTCTTTCTGTTGTCATTTTGCAGTCGGTGGCGGTAGAATTTGCTTGTAAGGGACAAAATGTTGCTACAAGTTGTTCAGCTAGTGATCTTGAAGTACTTCTTGATTTCAAGAATGGCCTGAATGATCCTGAGAACCGGCTTTCGTCGTGGAAAGGAAGAGACTGTTGTAAGTGGAGAGGAATAGGGTGCAGTAATGCTACTGGTTCTGTTATCAAAATAGACCTTCACAATCCATTTCCTGTCGATTCTGCTGATGTTACCAGGTATGGATTTTGGAACTTGAGTGGGGAGATTAGGCCTTCTTTGGTAAAAATCCAATCTTTAAGACACTTGGATTTGAGTCTAAACACATTTGGTGGAATACCAATTCCAAGATTTGTCAGTTCTATGAAGAATTTGGAATATCTGAATCTTTCGAAAGCTGGTTTTTTCGGTACACTACCTCCTAATTTGGGAAACCTTACTAACTTGCAGTATCTTGATGTTTCTTCAGAGTTCTCAGCATTGACTGTTGAAAGTTTTCAGTGGGTAACTGGTCTTGTTTCTTTAAAATATATTGGGATGAACCAAGTAGAGCTCTCTATGGTAGGATCGAGTTGGTTGGAAATGCTAAACCATCTTCCACATTTAACGGAGTTGCATCTTTCATCTTGTGGCTTATCTGGTTCCATTTCATATCTTACTCCTGTCAACTTCACTTCACTTGCTGTTATTGATCTTAGTTTCAATAGTTTCAACTCAACATTCCCGAGTTGGCTTGTAAATATCAGCAGTCTTGAATATATAGACTTAAGCAACTCTGGTTTTAGAGGCCGAGTTCCACTTGGCATCAGTGAGATTCCAAGGTTAAGATACTTGAACCTTGCGCTAAACAAGAACCTTAGTGCCAATTGCATTGAGTTATTTAGAGGAAGCTGGAAACAGATAGAAGTTCTCGATTTAGGTTCAAACAAACTACATGGAAAGTTGCCTAGATCCATTGGGAATATGACTTATCTGACTCATTTCGATCTCTTTTTAAACAACATTGAAGGTGGAATACCCGCAACTATTGGAGGACTATGCAATTTAATCAACTTTGATTTAACAGGAAACAACTTGACAGGAAGTCTACCTGAAAAACTCGAAGGAATGGAGAAATGTAATTCCAAGAGGCCTTTGCCTAGTTTGATGTACTTAAAGCTGAGCAGCAACGGTCTTGTTGGTAATATACCAGAATGGTTGGGTCAGTTGAAAAATCTTCAACAACTTGGATTAGCTTCCAACTTTTTTGAAGGCCCTATACCAGCTTCTTTCGGAAAGCTTCAAAACTTGACCAACTTGAGACTTTCAGGAAACCAGCTAAATGGTACTCTATCGAAGAGTTTTGGACAGCTTTCTGAATTGTCTGTTCTTGATCTTTCTTCTAATTTCCTCACAGGTACTCTATCAGAAGTTCATTTTAAGAACCTGCACAAAGTAAAGATTCTTGACCTTTCATCCAACTCCTTGACCTTGAATGTTAATCCCAACTGGATTCCTCCGTTTCAGATTCGAAATCTTGACATGGGGTCTTTCCATTTAGGTCCTTCTTTTCCTACTTGGCTCAAGTCTCAGAAAGAGCTCAAGTTCCTAGACATTTCAAATGCGAGTATTTCAGATTCCATTCCAGGCTGGTTTTGGGATATTTCTTCTAATTTATCCCTGCTGAATTGTTCTTTTAATCAGTTAAGTGGTACTCTACCAAATCCATTACCAGTATTCCCCTTTGCAGATATTGATCTGAGTTCAAACCTATTTAACGGAACCATTCCATTAACCAGTGTCTCAATTGAATTGCTTGATCTTTCAAACAATATGTTCCAAGGTCTCATCCCTCAGAATATTTCCGAAGTCATGCCAGACTTGATATTTCTGTCTCTTTCGAGTAATGAAATTTCGGGTGAAATACCAGCTACTATAGGAAAAATGACTCTTGTTCAAGTCATTGATCTATCAAACAATAAGCTAACAGGAAGTATCCCTTCAAGCATAGGGGAATGTTCTTATTTGAAAGCTTTAGACCTTGGGAACAATTATCTATCTGGCTCTGTTCCGAGTTCTTTGGGTCAATTGATTCAGCTCCAGTCATTGCACTTAAATGACAACAAGTTTTCTGGAGGGATCCCCATTTCTTTGAAAAATTTATCTAGTTTGGAGACACTTGATCTAGGCAACAACAGACTATCCGGAAAGTTCCCCTCGTGGATATCTGATGGTTTTCAAAATCTTAGAATCCTCAGATTAAGGTCAAATTTATTTTCCGGAGAACTTCCTTTAGGAATGTCAAATCTGAGTTCATTGCAGGTCCTTGATCTTGCAGAAAACAACTTAACTGGCGCCATTCCAACAAGCATAGGAAACCTGAACGCCATGGTACAAGAGAAAAAAGTGAATGAATTTCTGTTATATGGGAAGTATAGAGGGGTTTACTATGAAGAAAGCTTGGTAGTGAATTTGAAAAACCAGTTCCAAAAGTACACCAAGACTCTATCACTTCTTACCTCAATAGACTTGTCGAGAAACAACCTCAACGGAGCATTTCCTGTGGAATTGACAAACTTGCATGGCCTCATAGTTCTGAACTTGTCCGGAAACCAAATCAGTGGAAAAATACCAGAAAACATTTCAAGCTTACATCAGTTGGCATTGCTTGATCTCTCGAGTAATGTACTGTCTGGTGTCATCCCACCTAGCATGGAATCAATGTCATTCTTGAGCTACATTAACTTCTCAAACAACAACTTATCCGGTATGGTTCCTTATAAGGGGCAGATGACAACTTTTACAGTGTCCGCGTTTGAGGGGAATCCCCATCTTTGTGGAGCTCCACTTGTAGTACTATGTCAAAATGGAAACTCGGACAATAGAACGGTACTAGAGAATGACAGCAGTGATGAATTTCCTGATAAA
>JAJOOS010007802.1:0-16423 GCA_029582725.1 Solanum chiquidenum
CTTTTCATCCATTTTCCTTCAAACCAACTTCGAAAATACAACAATTAGGACTCGGGGCAACTATCGGGAGGGGTAAAACGGTCATTTTATGAAAATTTTCAAAAATGACCTTTAGGGTCTTTACAATAGTAAATTAGGTAAATGAATAACCAAAGGCTATATAAGTTATAAATGTATAATGAAGTAGGAGAATGGGTAAAATTAATGTTAGATCATAACAATAACGATTACAAGAGTTACACTACAACAATAACCACATTCTTCTCACTTTATACCCACTAACTTACGCACTTAATATTAAAATGTATAAATATCAACAGATTAACTTTAGAAGTAAAGCTCAATTTATTAAAATTGTTTTTGTATTTAAAATTCCGAGTAAGAAAAAGAAACAATTTACAATTCTAACACAATTTTGCTACATGCACCTGCGCCACTTCAAATTTTTAACGATATATTTTTCGGATATGCATGCATACCTATTTCCCAAGGCAAGATAGCTCCAGAAAACTAAGCTATGACGCAAAATCAAGTCCACTCGATTTTTTTCTCTATTCGATATTTTATTATTTGTATTAAAGTTCGATTAATTTGAATTATATTTATAAGGCTTCATTAGGAGATTTCCTATCAAGGTTTTTTTCATATTCAAAGCTTAAATTTAAGACTTCTAATTAAGGAGCAACTTCATCTATTACACCACATTCTTTGATAGTTTATATACATATATATATATATATATTACCCTTATTTAAAAATGGCACTTCTAAAGGACGAACAAGGGCAATTATGTAATTTTAGGGGACTTTTAAAGGATGAACAAGGGCACATAGGTAATTTTACTAATGAACACTGCACTATTTTATTGTACAAGATGTTACGTGAATTGTACAGTTTATTTAGACTTTTATCTCAGGAAGATGAAGACACGTTTACTGACACTCTTATTTTGACAAACCACGTGTATTTCTCAAATAACCTCAATTATCTATTGACTTAGGTATTGCCGTTCTATTAAAGAATAAGAAAAGAAGAGAACAAAGAAATATGCAATTATCTATGAACTTTGTTCACGCACAAATTTTTTATATATAGTGCGTGGAAAATTTCATTTATTTTTCTTATTTTGTTTCTTGAATAATTTCTTTTGTGTTTTCATTCGAGAGAGAATTTATATACACACATGACATTGTTGATTAATTTTTTTAATAAAATAAATAGATAAAGATGTGGGAGAGACAATAATAATATACAAATACAAAAAAGGGACATGATTGGGGTAAGATATTTCTTCTTTGTATTTTCATTTCTTATGCTTTTAACATCAAATGAAGGAGTTTCTTCCTAATTTTGCAAAAATATCGGGCATCAATGTAGTCCATTAAATTAGTAATTTTGATGTTAAGTCTACTATTTCAAAAATAGATTTTCACTTTTACTTATAATATGATAATATAACCATGATAATAATTATTTTTTAATAGATATGTAATTAAAAATGAACGGAGAAAGTAAAGTGTTGGTGGCAAGAGATTTCAATCAAATGAAACACTAAGGTGAATATATCACATGAACATATATTTTCTCCTTCCTTCTTCATTGGCTATGAATTAATACACATATTTTTACTTTTTTATATTTATGTTGAGTATGAATTTTTTTAAGTATGAATTTCCTGTTATTTTGTGTTCATTTTGATCTAAGAAAATGTTATGTCACAAGATACACTCTTTGCTAGCTTTATAAAAATTATAAGAAAATAGTGATTGATCATAAAATGATCTTAAATCAAATTAAAAATTCTATAAATAATACTTTAAATTTTATTCATCTTTTGATTTTTAAATTGAAAAAGTCTGATGTTTTATATCACGATAGAACATCTATAAGATATATAGATACTCTCATAAGACAACATCTATATGATATGTATGCGGCAAATAATAATTTTCTTTAGAACTAATTATTGACGTAATATATTTTTCTCTATAACATTCTACTTATAAAAGTATTGACATTCACTATATAAGTACACTTTTTGTTTTTGTAAAATTACATCTATATCATAACCTTACTCAAATATTAATTAAATAATAATATTTTTTAAAAGATATATCATGTTTAAAGATAAAATATTTATGGCAATCGTTCTTAGTGTCATGCATATATCAAATTTCAAGTATTAATATCTAAGAGAATAATTATACTTAAATGATGTCCATCATTTACAGTCATAACCTCAAGAGGAAAAATTATTGCTGACCATTTTTTTATCTTGATATTATTTTTCTGTTTTAATTTGTTGGTTAAGTTTGTTTACCAAATTGAGTAAAGTAAAGAACAATACTACTTAAGAATTATCACTTTCTCCCCATATTTAAATTTTTGGAATTCATTTTGAAATGTTTCAATGATATCTGGTCATTTCTTCCTCAAAAAACAATTAACACTATGAAAATCTATATTAATCATTTAAAAGAACTTGTTCAATATTCTTTCAGTTATAATTATTTACTAAAAAACTTTAATTTAGTAATATTAATTCTATTTTACAGCATTGTATACTATATGATATGATACACACGTGTAACGCACGTGCCGTGAAACTAGTATATATATATATAAGATATATTAATATAATAAAATCACATTTATTCTTTAACCAAAACTACATCCTAAATTTATCTCTAATAATATCACTAGGCATATATGATGTATCAACGATACATATATATAACTATTGTACTAAATTAAATTATTTTGCTTGGTATAAACATCATATACTTATAGGCTTTTTGGCAATGATATCGTGATATGAACTTATGAAGTAGAAAGAACGTTCATTAGTCAAATTTTTTTCTCCTACTTTTAAAAAATAATAGTCTGCCATAAAATTTTAAATTTATTATGGAGTTTGAATTTGAAACTCAACAGAAGAAAATATTTTTCAATTGTAAAGGTTAAAATAAATACATTCTTTTTTTTACTTCATAAACAAAAGCTTTTTAATATTTCTCAAATTATGAGAATATTCCCTGGCGAAATTTTAGGAAATAAATTAGTATTCCCTCCGTCCCTTTTTAGTTGTCATGTGTTGAAAGTCAATTTGACTAATTTTAAAAGTTAAATTAGATTACATTAATTTGATATTTTAAACTAAAAATTTAGATATTCAAAAGTTATACGAAAAGTATAATAAATTGCAATATTTTGCATATCTGATGAAAAAATACACCATAAAATGTTTATCAAAGTTCTTATTGTTTGACTCTTAAAAAGGAAATCATGACAACTAAAAAGGAACGAAAGAGTGATTGATTCATAAAGATCTAGAAGACTAAAATAGAGCGTCTCATTTACTACAGAAATACGAAAAAGGATCCATTTTAAAAACTGCAAAAACTACAGCTGCCTATAAATAGCTTAAAACTTGCTGTTTTAGTTGAAAATGAAATGCAAGAAAATGCTCAAACAACAGTGAAAAATTCAAATTTTGTCTCAGAATCACCAGCATCACCGTCAATATTAATGTCATCATTATCGTCCTCAGAACAATTAGATGATAGCGGGCTTGTTCAACTAGTTTCAAAATCAACATCCGATAGACTTTTGGGAAAATATTTTGATGCTACGGAGTTTGATTTTGATTATGAACAGAGTAGCATTTGGTCTCCTTTAGTTCTTCCTAAGAGAATTTACTTGACATCTTCCTCTCCATCCAAGTTATTGTGCTCTGAAAAAGGTAATTTCAAAAAGTCATCACATTGGCTCAAAGATTGTGTCAATTCTTGCTTAAGGTTATGGTAATATATTATTTTCATTCATATCCAAATTCTTGTTATTTTTAGAGATAGTGACGGAGTCAGAATTTTCACTAAAGGGATTACAGGTTTTTTGTTGTTTAGATTCAAGGATTTCTTCTTCTTGTGTGATGTGCATTCACTTTTTTATAAAGGGCTAACTTATATTCAATGGTGAAGATATATAATTCTCTTGTAGTGTACGTTGCTATGAAATGTATAAAGATTAAATGTTGATTAGATTGTGTAATTGTGCGATTCAAATTATAACTTTGTATCAATTTGGAGAAAAATAATTATTTTATGGAAATTCAATTCTGCTTTGTATGTTGTAGCATCCTTAATAGGGGAAAATGAACAACATGATTGTGTTGAAATGACTGGGATTCTTCCAATCAGAAACTCTAGAAATAGAAAAAATCATTTTTTAAAATTGATCTGCAATGCACGAATTCAAATTTAATTAAATTTCAATATGGATATTGACCATTGGATGGTAATAAATACTAGCTCCTTTTTTCTCCAAAAAAAGATAAAGTTCCAAATCTTAGCCACGCAAGACAAAAAGTGGATAATATTTTCTTTGGATATAATTATTCGATATTTATATAATACTATTTATGAACGAAACATATATAAACTAGCATGTACGTTGTTGTAATATATATATATATATATATATATACCCACACAATAGAAAATAGGGGACCAACTAGCAAAATATTTTGGAATATAAGTACTCCCTCTATTTCAATTTCTTGGGTCAAGTTGGCACAAAATTTTAAATAATAGAAAGATTTTTGACATTTTAATTCTTAAATATCCTTTTATTATTTTATTTTTAATTTTTAATTTATTTTGCTTCTCCTTTTTGTGCAGATATTATTGTAGAACAAACACCAATTTGCAGACATGTCACCTTCACGTATATCTAGAGAATAGTAAAAGATAAAAACATATTTGAATGGTAATAGTGACCCTTCATCAAACATACTATGAATTAGCTTACAAAAAAAAAAGAATTTTCAGTGTCTGGAATTTCAGTTAAAGTCACAGATTTACTTGTCTTACATTCAAATTTGCTGCCTAGTTTTGCCATTCAAATTCTATTTTGCAATTAAATTTTATTTTAGCTTTTAAAGAGCGCGAAAGTATGATAATATAACATGTTTGTAATTAATGTACATAGATGTTCTGAGCCTCACTTGTGCTACATTGATATATTCAACGAGTTTATTCGAGTACTTAAATGTATATATATACTAACAAATTTAAAGGGACATAGTGTCTCGTGTAGGGGTGTTCACGGTTTGGATAAAAATTGATTCAAATTGAAAAACCAACCAAACCGATAAAATAAAATTAATTTTATTTGGGTTTGGTTTGGTTTGATTTTAGATTTTTGAAAACTGGTAGTATTTGATTTGGTTATGGTTTTATTCGAAAATACCGAAGAAATAACCGAACCGAACCGATGAATTATATACATATATTTTATTAATATACATACTTAATATATTGTTTTTATAAACAATTTTAAAGATCTTATATATGTTTTCATTAAAATTTCTTTATACTTTACTTATTGAAAGTAAGAATGCCCAAGGTGAAAATATTTATCTTATTGATGTCATGTATATGAGTGTTTAGACAATTTTTATGGGACTGAAAATGTTATTGTCTCTTCCTTCCAGGCCAATATAGTGAATTTTAAAGCTTTATTGATAGTAAATTCAATAATCAAAAGTTCGGTAATTTAAGTCATTCTAACTATTTTTTGTTTTGAATGGATTGTTGTCACTTTTTTCACATTTTGAATGACTTGTTTTCTTTATTTTTGTGTATGGTTAATAACCGAATAACCGAACCAAACCAAACCGAAACCGATAACCACTAAACCGATAAATGTATATTATATTTGGTTTGGTTGATAATTTTAAAACCGATTAAGTTGATTTGATTTTGATTTTGACCAATAACCGATCCAAACCGACCCGTGAACACCTCTAGTCTCGTCTAATATATTCCGCCTATTATATTTCTAATTTCTCGTTGTTTGCGCGGAAGCTTATTAATGTCCGATTGCCGGACTAAGGTTGGACCCGAAATTGCGATCAACATGACCTTGAGTCACAAAATGTTTTTTCTTACTCACAAACTTTGGTCGAACTTCATTATTTTTCGGAGGAAAATGTAGCGAAACGCCGGCGTTTAGTAGCAAATTGGCCTCCTTAGAATGATCAAGATTAATATTTTCATTTTTCATGTTGTTAATGATTTTTCTTGCTTCAAAACTAGGTACAAAATTGGCTAGTAGAATGATCAAAGAAATGGAACAAATCATGTCTAATCGAGCCATTGTTAGTGCAAAGGTAAGTTAAGGAGAACTAATTAAACGTAAATGTACCCTTAATGGAGCTACTAAATAAGTTACTCTTCACATGAATGTAATAGCATGTAACTCTCTTGTTTAATGGAAAAAGAGTTATGAAGGTATTTAATAAAATGGGAGTTAAATGTTACTTTGTTCTACTATAAAATAAATTGAGAGATAAATATTTTTAGATTAGAGTGTGTTTGTTGTGAGGATCGAATTTACAACCCCGCAAATGATCTTGTGAGAAATCTCTAAGGCAATTGGTGATAGTAACATAAGTCGATTCTTTAAAAGAATGTATGTCTAATTCCGCATTAATATATAGAAGTATAGAACCCCAAGTTGTAAATATTTCCTAATGTTTTTTTTGGGTTCCTTGTACCCTAGTCTATATCCATAATTGACATGACTCTGCAACTAACTCGTCTTTCTTTTTGTATAGTATGACTAAGTGACTTCATAATTTCAATCCTTTTTTTTTCCTAGAGCAAAGACTTAATTTGTCGGGCTTTCGTCCCTTTGCCTATAGCTAGACGGTGGCTTGATTTCGATATTATTGCTCATGACTTGACATATGTTGGGTTCGAAAGTGATTAGGGCGTCATTCGGAAGCTTACAATTACAAATATATTGATGATAAATTAGATGAAAAAACTTGTATTAAAAACATAATATTATTATATGAAAACTAATATAAAAGAAAAATATTAAAACTGTAGAGAGAAAAATCTCCCCATAAATAAAACTCTTAAATGTTTACATTGTGGATGCTATGATGTTTTGCTATGAGAACATGAATCTTCAATTTATAGATCTCCAAACTTTTCTTCTAAGGAGAGAATAAATCAAATATGGAAGATAATTATATTTTTCTTTCCGGAAAAGTAAAAACATTTATGATAATGTTTTGACTTTCCTTTAAGGAAAAAGTAAAACTCAAATATAGTAAGAAAATCAGGGAAAAACCCTAACAAATCTTCCCATTGGCTGAATTTTCTTGACAAAACATAATCCAGCTTCTTCACATGCATAATAATCTTCGTTGTTCACATACTCTTCATCACTGCTACTTGTCATGGTTAAAAATAGAGTTTAAAATATATAGGTTAAAAATAATTTTAAAATATTTTATTTTTATTTTCAAAGATGCAGCAACAGTAATGTTGAAAGTATGGTTTAAATCTCTTCTCCACATGTAGCTGGACAAAAAAAATCTTTTTATCAACAAATTAGTTGCAAATTGATTTGAAACCGCGTTGAACCTGTCTTCAATCTTATTGAACCATTGGATCATTGAATCATGTGCTCTGATATCACTTGTTGGGTTCGAAAGTGATTAGAACGTCATTCAGAAGCTTACAATTGCAATATATTGATGATAAATTAGATGACAAAACTTATACCAAAAACATAATATTATTACTCCCTCCGTCCCAATTTATGTGACACTTTATTTTTCGAGAGTCAAATAGTTTAAGTTTGATCGGGAATTTGCGCATGAAATCTTCAATTTTTTTGAAATAAAGTTTATATATTTGTAAACTACGTAAAAAGTACTATAAGTCACAATAATTGATAATTCAAAATGTTTAAAAAATCTATGAAAAAATTACGGTCAACGTTAGATTTGTTTGAATCTCGAAATTCGAAAAGTGCCACATAAAATGGGACGGAGGGAGTATATGAAAATTAATATAAAAGAAAAATATTAATACCGTAGAGAGAAATCTCCCCATAAATAAAACTCTTAAATGTCTACATTGTGGATGTTATTATGTTTTGCTATGAGATTATGAATCTTCAATTTATAGATCTTCAAACTTTTCTTCCAAGGAAAGAATAAACCAAATATCGAAGAAAATTATATTTTTCTTTCAGAAAAAGTAAATGTATTTATGGTAATATTTTGACTTTCCTTTAAAGAAAAAGTAAAACTCAAATATGATAAGAAAATCAAGAAAAAAAATCCCAACAACATATAGTTGTGTAATAGTTGATTTACCACCAGAATACCTAGATAGTGGTAAGTCTTTCAAATGTCGTCTTCATTACATTCTTGAAAAACCTTTTAGTCAGTTGGGTGTTCAACTTTGAAAACATAGCAATTTAAGTCATTCTCAAAAAGTCAAAAAAAGACGAATAAATTCTATAACTACAATACTTGATATTTATTATTAGTATTAGATGAAATAGTCACTATTGCATAAGGATGTAAAATCAGGGAAAGAAATATGACCGTAAAGATCCTCGTCATCTTAGGCACATAATTCTAAAGATTAAATCTCCAAACGGTACTAAAATTTAGGCAAAAGAAAAACTAGAAATAGAATTTTTCGTTCCTCAATTGTTCCAAGAAGCCAATTTAGAACATAAATATATAAATATAAATCTCATATATATATATATATATATATATATAAGTTTCTATCATTTACATTCGTAGTCCAAGAATTTCAAATTCGTAAAATTTAGTATTTTAAATCCTGAATTCATCTTTGAAGGCATTCGTACATGCACTAAAACATGCAGTAAAACCTCACTTAATTAATATTCGATCAATTAATAATCTCTCTCTAAGATAATATTTTCCTCTGATCCCGACTTGGGCCAATAGAAAAAATCACTCATTTCGATAAGATAATAAAGTAATATATTTTCAGAAGACCCCTATATAAATATATGGTCCCATTAATATTATAAATTAATAATTCCTTAAAAGTACAAATATATCTATTAAGACAATTTAGTGAAATATGATTCTATTGTGTTCTGTCTTTTGTTAAAATTTAAATCTAGTTGAAGTTCATCACTAACTTTTCTTATTGCATCCAAATGTTTCGGTGTTGTCTTTTCGAACTGCACAATAAAATTGCAAAGAGTTCTAGATGCGATAAATGCTTCCTTACGCGTGACTGGTTCCTATGGTATTGTATCATCTTCAACTTTATCATTAACATTGTTTTTTCCAATGGTATCGACAGTTTCTTCTAAGTTTTGGACCTCTGAACATGTATCATTTTCACTTATCCAACATGTTATTAACGTTCAATTTATTGTGGTAATCAAGATCATTAATCATGAGTTCAAGTTAATGAATGATGTTTTCACAAGTGACTTCATTCAAGTTCTCTGAGATTTCATCCTCGAATAAATTTTACGGTGTTGAATCACTCTTTAAATTAATAAATATTAATTTATCGATTAAATAATATTTCTAAAAATAATAATAATATTTTATGATTCCACCTATATTAATTTAGTGAGATTTTACGGTAGATTAATGTTCGTTAAGGAGACATTATATCGTCTGCAGTGACTTAATTGTGGTGTGCACGCAAAGTATACTCTATCTCTACTTTGAATAGAAAAATATGAGCAGTACTTATAACATGAATTTCAATTCCTTCTACGAAAAGAGAATAAAAAGCTAAAAGTTTATGCACTTTCTCCAACTTTGACACTAGTGACTCGCTCCGCATGCTCCGCAAAGGCGGATCTAGATATAAAATATCAAATAAAATCTGATTTTTATTTTTCTAGATAAATAACTCCGCATTCAACTAATTAAATGTATGTATCATTCCGTCAACTTTGCAGCACATAGCTAACAACAAATAACATTACAACAATTCTAAAAACATACATATAAACATCTAATTTTATGAATAAATCATAAATTTACGTGCATCATATTTCGCTCGATAAATACTCTACGGGTCAACATGCTTATCAACAAGATTCAATAGTAGTATGTATATACATTAGTAAAATCCCCTCAACACGGAACTATATTGTCAAGAAATTGGATCTTATTTGGGAGATATTAAGGAAGAAAAAACCATAAAATTAAAGGATTATTCCGTTTATTATTATATGTATATATATTTAGTTTAAGATGATAAAATTTTAAAAAATAAATTATTTTAAAAATTTATGCGCCAAATCAAACTAAGACAAATAAATTATAACAAATAGAGTATTATTGACCTTTGATCCAAATGTTTTGAGAAATTATTTAGAAGCTCATCAAGATTTTAGTTAGTGCATAAATATTTTTTTAATCATAGTACTGTTACTTATAAAAATATTGCTGTCAACTGTCTCTTAAGTGTTTTTTAAATACTACTCCAATACGTAACTGATCCATTTTGGTTAGTGTGTGAATGTTAATTAATTAATTAAGTCATATACGTAACTATCCATTTTGCTTAGTGCATGGAATATTGTTTATTTATCTTGCAAAGGTCAGCAATAAAAACGAGAATGTCAACCATGCATGCAACTCCTCTTGTCCTTGTTATAGTATAGGTTCGATATGAAGAAAAATATTTTTATTTATAGTCAATTGGTTGAAATATTTTGATTTTAAAAAAAAAAGTATTTTAAAAGTAATCATGAACATTATTTTTTTAGTGAAAGCATGAGAAAATATTTTGAATCATATTGACTCTATAAGGGGCTATGAGCTAGAAGTGAACATCTCAATATTATTGTCTCCTCCCAATTTATGGGACATGATTTTCCTACAGCGATCAGGGGCGGAGCTACGTGGTTATCAGGGTGTTTAATTGACTACCTTTCGTCAGAAAAAAATATTGTATATATAATTAATATGATACACGAATTGATTAAATAATATATTATGAACACCCTTGACACAACAAGGTGGTGTGGCCCCATGGTTCAGACGTATTGAAAGAGTCAATACTAAAAGTGCTCGTGTTTGAATTTCATTAGCAACAATTTTTTTTCACTTTTTAAAAAAAGCTTTTGCTATTTTTTAAATAATTCAAAATTAATATTACTTATTAAAAATTTAAGCACACTCATTCGTCCAAATAAAAAATGTACTTAAGCAATTTCTGGACATTCCGCCATGATCTATAGCGGCCCATCCCATCACCCTCTACCCCATCCTTATAAGCTTATAATATTCGATTTATATTATATACAAATATTTATATTATAATATTTTTATTTACTTATCAAATATAAAAAGCAATAGTAAAAAAATGGTATACTTTTTAGAAAAAATATTTTTTTCCTATTGTTTTAATTAGTGTAACGCAATAAGTCGATCGTTGTCAATTTTGTCACAACATGTATCATAAACTCAAAGGTTTCAACCGCATTTTCTGGATGGAAAAGAAAGTTAATTGTTGACCATATAACTAAGCCTTCATAAAAAATACAAGTTCACTGTATATATGATATATATACACGTGCCTTTAATGAATGTTGTGCATTTTCTTGACCCTCTTCGTTTCTTTATAAACTTATTTTTAGTTTTTCGAGGTTCGATGTTTGTATTGGAGTTTAATTTAATTAATTTGAATTTATGTTAGGTAAGATTCATTTGTCATAGTCACGATTTAAATGTGACACCTCTAATAAACTTTTTGCACGAATTGTCGTTCGTATTTAAGAGTGATAAATTTATTTTTTATTCTCGATTTTTAATTTTTGTTTCTATTGTTCACCATCTAATAGAAAATTTGTGAACCGAAGTATTTTTATCTAGCCAGAACTAATTTGTTCGGTTTAAGTTTAGATAATTTTTACCTCGTCAGACATAATATTGTAGGAAATTTTCTGATTCCGTTATAATATTCAAGAACGAAGTGATCATGAAGTGAACATATATTTATCATAATCCGCACAACCATAAAGAGTGTATTTGACTAGATAAAGTTATGTCTCTTTATTATTCCTATGATCTTAAATATATTATGTGAAAAACTAAAATTATAGTAATGTAAAATTTTTAATTAAAGAAGGTAAAATTGAAAAATCTTTTTTTAATTTAAGTGAAGTGAACATATATTCCTAATCCGCACAGCCATAAATATTGCACGTAGAACAAGAGGGCAAATATAATGGGAACAGCAAATGCCGGCTGCTTATTACTACTCTCTACTTTAGTTCATCTGTACCTACCCAATTTCCAAGACACTTCCTAGGATAAATACACAAACCAAAACTCTTCTTTTTCTTAAAATGAACTAAATTTATTGTCTATAAATAACATGTTTTTTTATTAATAAACTTACTTTTCTTCATTTCATTAAGTACTTCTTTTTTCTCCTTTTTGCTCCCAACTAGACATAACTCTCCAAATATTAGTAATGGCTCGTTTTGCAATATTTATGTTTTTGATTGCTTTGGTAATTATGTTAGTTTGTGTTGCACCATGTTTTGAAGCAAGAAAACAATTGAACAACATGGATAAGAAGAAGGTCACTAACCCGGCCCCATGCAAACAAGGTCACGTCATATTAGTAAATACGAAAAAACTATATGTTGGTCGCCATGTTCATCGCAATTTGGAGTCGGTCCCTAGTCCTGGAATTGGTAATTTTGATCATAGTATGCAATCAGTTCCAAGTCCTGGAATTGGAAATTTTGATCACAATATGAAATCAGTCCCAAGTCCTGGAATTGGAAATTTTGATCACAATATGCAATCAGTCCCCAGTCCTGGAATAGGTAATTTTGGTCGCCCTAGTCTTGGAATTGGCCATGTTCATCGCAATTTGAAATCAGTCTCAAGTATTGGAATTGTTAAGTCTGAAAGTCATTCAGGCCCTAGTCCTGGAGAAGGCCATGTTTATCGTAACTTGAAGTCATTGTAAATGGGCAACTTCTATGTAGTAGTAGGATGCAATATATTAAGTACAATATTATGTAAAAAAAGAAGAACCATATTATGTGACAGTTTGTTTATGCACATATATGCTTATTAATTAATTAATGCGATATTTTAATCAACTTGTAATTCTAGTTATTATTATTGTGCATGGACTAAATATTCCAAAAGTATCAACTACACGTTGTATGTGGTACTATTCCCTCTGTCCATTTTTAATTGTCATAATTTTCTTTTTAGAAATAAACTATAAGAAATTTGACTAATATTTTACGATATAATTTTTCATATAGTATACATATAACATGTCAAACATTGATTTGACTTAGTTATTAGTTGGTCGAGTAAATTAAACTCAAGTTAATATCTCATTCAATTTTAAGAATTTATATAGCAAAGTCATTAAACTTTGTGTTTTTATAAAATTATATCAATAAACTAAATTTATCATTAAAAATAAACTAGCCTGACAAAATAAATTATTTTTATATATACCATGTAAATATAAATCCCATAAATAAATAAATTTAAAGAAAACTCATTAACAAATTTTACGGGAATATACTCTTATGGCATTACAGCAATATCATATGGAATTTCCTGGTCTACAATTATCATGTCCAACGAAAAGAATTAAGTACGTATTATATTCCATAAATAAATAAATTTAAAGAAAACTCATTAAGAAATTTTACAGGCAAACTTAATTAGTGAAATAAATACTCTTGTGGCATTACAATAATATCATATGGAATTTCCTACTCTACAATTATCATTTCTAGCGAAAAAAGTTAAAGTACGTATTATATTCCAAAAAATTAAGGATTTCACAAATTTTCATAGAAAAAGCATTAAAAAAAATTTGCATTCTGAAATTCGCCAGAAACACAGCAGAATTTTTTATTTACAAATCCTCACAACTTTCTGAAACCAGAAAAAAAGTTGGAAATGAGAAAATAAAGTTGAATTTTGTGTGCTACGAGTTATCGTCGTGAATTTGATTAGAGTATTAGTGTATATTTGTTTATTGTAGTATCATAAGGTTATTTGTTTAACTAATTAAGTTTGTCTGTAAAAATAGTTTTAATGAGTTTTTAAAGTTATTTATTAGTGGGGTTCATGTTTACCTGTTATAAAAAAATATTTATTTTGTCAGATTAGATTGTTTTTATAATAAATTTAGTTGAGTGATTTTATTGATACAAAATAAAGTTTAATGACTTTATTAGATAAATTCTCTAAGTTGAGTAACTTTTTAAGATATTAACTCGTAAAACACACTCTCTATATATATACAATTTAGGGCAACTTACAGAAATTACATACTTTTAAGGCAAAATTATAATTTATCCCTTAAAAGTTTATAATTACAGAAATCCCTCAAACGGATACAATAATATAAGCGCTGATACATTAAACTGATGCGCGAGATACATTAATTGTTAAGTAAGATACATTACATTTTATACATGATACACTAATCTGATGTACATGTTATACATGATACACTAATCTGATGTACATTTTATACATGATACACTAATCTGATGCGTAAGATACAATAATATAAGCGCTGATACATGAGCGCGAGATACAATAATATAAGCGCTGATACATTAGCGCGAGATACAATAATATAAGCGCTGATACATTAATCTGATGCGCGAAAAATGAGGGATTTTAAAAATTTATAAAATTTATAGGGGATAATGGTAATAAGTAAACTAAAAGGTGAGATTTTTGTAATTTTTCCTACAATTTATAATTAAAAACTACTCCATTTAACTATAACATTTTGATTTTAGCTATTCAAGAAAGCTCGTTTTCTTATTTTTAAATAAATTGTTTTCGATGAAAAATGTTTTCCTCCGCACCAAATACACAAGTATCCTCATCACCTGAATTTACACGAAGGTGTCATATGAAATTTGAAGTTGTAGTGAAAGTAATTAATCTCCACTCCAAACAAAGTAATTAAAATTATCTTTATATATATATGGGAGAAATTCTGCATATATCACACTCAAAATTACATTAAATATTCAATTAAGAAACACCTGGAAATACTATTCCCTCCGTCCCATTTTATATTTCACATTTTTACTTTGCACTTGCATTAAGAAATGATGTAACTTTACCCTTCTATCCTTATTTAATATTTTCTTAAATCAACTTTTTTAATATGATATATATATACACGTGCCTTTAATGATCAATGAGCATTTTCTTGACCCTCTTCGTTTTTCTCTAATCTTAGTTTTTAGTTTTTCAAGCTCGATATTTATATTAGAATTAAATTAAATTAATTTAAATTTGTGTAAGATTTGTTCAAGAGAAAAAATATTATTTAATAGGACTTTTTGTCGTTGTCACAATTTAAATATGAGATCTCTAATAAAGTTTTTGCACGAATTGTCTTTCTTATTTTGAAGTGATATTTCATTTTTATTCTCAAATTTAATGGGTTTTAATATTTGCTCTCGTTACTTATTTAATAAAAAAAATTGAGAACTAAAATATCTTTATCTAAGCCAGAATGAATGAAGTGAAGTGAACACATATTCATCATAATCCACAAAACCATAAAGAACGTATTTGGCTAGATAAATTTATGTCATATATACCAAAATATTCTTTAATTTTGTGGATTTAAACATGTCATGTGATAAAAGTAAAATATTATAAAAACTTTAATTTAAAATGTAAGATTAAAAAAACTATTTTATTTTTGTAGATTTCGTAACAAGTCATCCAAGTGAAGTAAGCATATATTCATAATCCACACAACCATAATATTGTACGTAGAGCAAGAGGGCCAATAAGCAAGTTTATATAATGGGAACAGCAAACGTCGGCTGCTTATCAATTACTCTCTAGTTTAGTTCTTCTGTACCTACCCAATTACCAAGACACTTCATAGGATACACAAAGCAAAACTCTTCTTTTTCTTAAAATTTCAATTATTACTAATTAATGAACTATAGTCTAGATTTCTTAAACGGTTGTTTTTTGTTGTCTATAAATAACATGTTTTTGCTTAATAAACTTACATTACTTCATTTCATTACTTCTTTTTTCTCCTTTTTGCTCCCAATATTTAATTAGACATCACTCTCCAATTAGTAATGGCTCGTTTTGCAATATGCATGCTTTTGATTGCTTTGGTTACTATGTTAGTTTGTGTTGCACCATGTTTTGAAGCAAGAAGACAATTGAACAACATGGATAAGAAGATAACTAACCTGGCTTCTTCGGCCCATGAAGGTCATGTTTATGGTAACTTGAATCCTGGCCCTAGTCCTGGGGCAGGCCATTCTGGCCCACCTAGTCCCGGAACGGGCCATGTTTATGACAACTTAAATCCTGGCCCTAGTCCTGGAGCCGGCCATTCTGGCCCACCTGGTCCTGGAATGGGCCATATTTATGGCAACTTGAATCCTGGCCCTAGTCCTGGAGCTGGCCATTCTGGCCCACCTGGTCCTGGAATGAGTCATGTTTATGGAAACTTAAATCCTGGCCCTAGTCCTGGAGCCGGCCATTCTGGCCCACCTGGTCCTACAATGGGCCATGTTTATGGCAACTTGAATCCTGGCCCTAGTC
>JAJOOS010007803.1:0-29992 GCA_029582725.1 Solanum chiquidenum
CGGTTAGGGTGTAAGGAGTACCCGTATTCTATCCCCTTAGCTTGTGTTGAGAGGTTTACTTGCTGAGTACCGTGTGGTTTGGTACTCACCCCTTGCTTTTGCAATTTTTTTGTAGGTTACGAGCCTGGATTTTGTGATACTTTCCATTCTCTTATTTTTCGAGGCTTCTTGGAGATTTGTGAGGTAGCTGTTTGTGATCTCAGCAGACCTTCTTACTCCTATTTATGATCTCGTTCTATTCTAGAAACAAGGTCATTTGAGACTTGTGTTTTCTTTTGAATCAATTGTAATACTTTAGAGGCTTGTACACGTGACAACCGAATTTTGGGGGTATTTTTGAGTTAATTATGAATTTTTTTTCGCATTTTATTGTAATGGGTGAGTGTTAGGCTGACTTGTCTTGGTGGGATAAGACGAGTGTCATCACGTCCATTTTTGGGTCGTGACAGTTCGGATGTGAATTTGGGATCACTGTGGAAGATCATAGTTGTTATCTATCTTGTAGATTCGCTTGAAGGTCGTATAACTTGTGGATTCACTTAAAGGTATCTGCTCACGCTTCAAGAGGTATTTATCTAATTAAATTTCAACAAGTTTATGTGTTTTAGCATGATTATGTGTTCTAGCATAAACGGTATTGGTTATCTATTATTCATGTAAGCATTAAGATTCTAGTATGCTTCCGCTGTGCATATAGTTTTCCAACAGTTATCTTATTATTCCTTTCATCATTTTTCATTTCTTATTAACTTTCAACTGAAATCAAATTAAAAATATATTATAAACATATTTCATATATATAAATAAAGAGCGCTATGAATTTTAAAGAACCTTTTGTTATGACAAGTACCAATAAAAAAAATCGACTTTAAGTCACGCTTTGGATAGAAACAATAGGTGTTTACCTTAACTATTTTAGTCATTTTCTTTTCTTTTCTTTTCTTATAAATTTGGTGGTGTTTCAAATATATCATGTCAATTCAATCCTATATAAAAACAAAACATATTGCGTCATTTCAATTTTATTTATTGGTTAGTTTCGGAATCTGATATTCATTTTAAAGCATCAATTAATTTGAACTTGTGTCTCATGAATTTTGTAAGACTCATTTACTAGGAAAGCAATTTCTAACAATTTTTGTTTTTAATACTTAAGCTTCAAACTCAAATTTTTTAATTAAAAATGAAGAGATCATATTGACTGAATTATGACTTATATTAGTATATTGATGTGATTTTTATTTTTTTTGGGTTCAAAGATAGTGATGTTGATAAACGCAATGAGACTAATTGTGAGGGCCAAAAATAACAAAAAAAAAAATTTGTGGAAAAAATTTACTAAATATATTTCATCAATCCTTCTTTCATATATTTATTTTAAGGTGTTACTCGTGGGAAAAATAATAGTATACAAGTGGGAATTATTTAATTAATTGAAAAGAATAATTTTACGAAGATTTAATCACACCTTGTAATTTCATCTCTTATTTTCCCTTCTCTTGCTCTCAATTTTTTTTATGAAAAAACACAAAATCGATAAACATTATGATGCAACTATTAACGATTTAATATTCAAAATTTATTGTTTGTACTTATTTAATTTAGACTTTTTTTAACATACATAATAGATTGTTTTAACATATTTATATATATTACAGAGTTACGTACCTTTGAAGCAAATAATAAAGTAGCATTAATATTTTACGTTGATGTGTATTTAAGTGTTGGTATTCTACCACCAAGACCTATGGACAATCTATATTCTATTTGTACTAATTTAAGTGTTGGTATACCACTTAAATTTGATAATTTTAATGTAAATTCTATGTGTTATGAAGTTACTTAAAATATATAAATAATTTATTAAAAATTCATAAATTCAAAGTTTCCGCGTTAAATGAATCTTATTCCATGAAGAAGATTCCAAACCTCAAGTTTCAACATCTTATGGTCATTTTCTCTCCTTTATTGACAAAGAAATAAGTCAAAACAACTAGTGCAAGTATAATATACTTTATTTATTCGTTTTAATTTATTTGATATATATTTTAATTTGACATGAATTTTTTTTAATTTTTTTTTTTATATAACAAACCTTTTTTTGTGGAAAATTTTTTACAAGTATATTTCATCGATCCTTCTTCTATATAGTATTTATATTTATTTTAGGGGATAAAACTCGTGGGGAAAAGAATAGTACACAAGTGGAAGTATATAACTAATTGAAAAGAATAATCTTACAAAAATTTAGTCATACCTTGTAATTCTATCTCTTTTTTTTGGCTTCTCTATTTCTCAATTTTTATGGGAAAAAACACAAAAAAAATAAAACAAAATAAAAAATTTGTGAGATTATTCTTTTCTTTTCATCATACTTTGTAACTAATTCTAGGAGAAATGTTCAAACTTATTCATATTCTTTTCATCGATAAGAATTTATTAAATTTATCCTAAATGAGAATTTATTTATAACTTTAAAAATATATTATGTTCAATGCTAAAAACTTCGAAGATTGAAACCATAAAATTTAAATTTAAAATTCTCTTCTACTCAAATTCTAAATTTATATTAAAAATGCTATTTAAGTGTATAAATAATTTTTCCATAATCTAATAAGAAAACAAAAAGAAAGTTGTGATTCAGAAAACCTAACAACAACGTATAACAAATATCTAGTATAATCCTACGAGTGTGATTTGAAGAGGACAGTGCATGCACAAATCTTACCTAATTCCCACCACCACTACCTTAAAAAGGTAAATAGGTTGTTTCTAATAGACCTCCAGCTTAAAAATAAAATAAAATAATGGAAACAAAAAAGTAATGACAAAAAACGAAGGCAAAACATTCTTAAAAGAAATAGTAACTACAATATAATTCGAGTATAAAAAACAATAAATAATAACATAACACATTATACTTCCTCTTTTCCTAATTACTTGTCCACTTTTGAATTGGCACACATATTAAGAAAATAATTATTGACATAGTGAGCTTACCATTTTACCCCTATTAATTATGAAGTGTATGAATTAAATAACTTAAGATTTTCAAGAAGTTCTACCTTTTTCAAAGTAATTAATTGAGGGTAGAATAGGTAAAAATGTTTTGCCCTTTCATGATTTATCAAAATGGACAAATAATTAGAAACAAGTAAAAAAGGAAAAGTAGACAAATAATTAGGGACATAGAGCAAGAGCAATACTATAACTATCAATATGAAACAATTATGAGTGAAACAACATTCAACTCCTTATTAAATTTCTACCTTAATTCATATCCTTTATAACTTTCTATTTAAAAAAAAAAAAAAAATTAAAATTCTGAATCCACCTCAACCACCTTCTTCTTGTCTCTTACTCGTCTTTTGAAAGCCGTCATCCTAAATTTTCTTTAGGGAAAAGGCATAGATTTCCCCTTAAACTTGTACCAAAAAGTCAATTACACGCTTAAACTATCATGACGACCTATTACATACCTCTGCTATTTAAAAGTGAATTTCCTCAACCCTTCTTTTATATAAAATTACTATTTGTTATTATATTTTTAGTTATATGATCATTAAAAAACAAAAAATTATCATGAGATATAAAACACATATTAACAAGAGGTCTGTCAGATTAACAAAGATCAAATAATATAAAGAAAATAAAATAAATTGACCATAACTTAATCCTTTAGGAAGACAAATGGAAGAAAGAAGATGGGACTTTGATAGAGTAAATATCTCAAAAGGTCACTCAAGTATGTAAAATTATTTAAGAAAGTCACTCAACTTAATTTAATATCAATAAAGTCACTCAACTTATGAAATTTCTTTTATAAAATCACTCAAGTTAAATTATTTTTTCAACAAAATCATTATAACCAAAAAATAAAAAGAGATAATTGCACAAATTACCTCTCAAGTTTAATTTCATAATACTTTCTTCCCTTTTACTTAAGAAAATTATGTTTACCTTTTTTTTTAATTATAATTTTCTTAACTTAATTAATATTAACTCAATTGTCCAAGCACTAAGCATTAATGCAATTGGTTCAGGCTTCGTCTCTTCAAGTAAATTTTTAACTGGTCTTATAGCAAACAAAAAAAAATCATGACTGAATTTTCAAAATATTCATATCAATAACTATTACCCTATTAAAAATAATGAGGAAACACGACAACAAAATAGTGAAAATGAATAAAAGAAGACAACAAACCTGTAATTTTTCAAAAAAATTATTTCAACCTATAATCTTTTCGATAGTCCTGCTTCCTTGACTTTTAATTGAAATTTCATTTTAACTGGTGGATCGAATATTTAATACTAGTGTTTTAATATGAATTATTTAGTGTCAGGGATGATAATAGAGTGGAGCGGAGCAGAGGCAAGGTGGTTTAAGCCTTAACCCAAAAAATATTAACTGCCCCACTTTTTTGTGTGTGCTTTAGACCCACCCGCCCCGCCCCGTATCAATCCGCACCCAACCCGGCCAACCCGCAACAGTTTTTTTTAAACAAAAAGTTAAATCAAATTTAATAATGCTAAATTATTTTTACATCTTTCAAAACCCAGCAAATTTAGATAGATTACGTAATTAAGGATAATATCGTTTTATTTTAAGTAGTATTATATGTTCATAATCATATTTCACATCTTTCCAAAAGCCAACAGATTTAAATGGTAATCAGTTTTTTTTGTAGCAGTGAGGCAGTGATGCATTAATTTTGAAAAATTGAGTTTGTAAACTTAATTTTTAGTTTTCGCGAAAAAAACTCAAATAACATTTTTAAAAAATATATATAAATAGTTTTTATGTGTACAAACATGAAATTCAGCAAATAAAAACATAAGTTAATGCAAATTCACGTTTATAATTTCACTCAAAAATAAAATTATGAACTCATTTTAAATTAAACTTTTGTTTTGCTTAAACCCACTACCACCCCGTCCCTGCCCCACCCCGTCCCACTCTGCATAGCCCTAAACCCGTAATCACTACGCATAGCTTACAAATCACCCCCGCTTCATTGTCATCCCTATTTAGTGTGGCGTGCATGTTTGTATGGAGTAAAAAATTAATTTGTTTTGTGAAGTTAAATTTTTTTTTTGGTAAATTGAATAAAAAGATGCTATAAAATCAATTAAATTAAATAATATATGATAAAGGCCAACTTAGTTAAATAATAAATTTTTATATTAATAATAATTAAGTTAAAAAAATAAATATGAGAAAAATAAAATAAGAGAGATAAGTAAAATATTACTTGGAAGGTGGTTTATGCAATTATTATTTTTTATCTTTTGGTTATATTGATTTTCTAGAAAATTAGTTTAACTTGAGTGACTTCATAAAATGAAATTCATAAGTTGAGTGACTTTATTGATACAAAATTAAGTTAAGTGACTTTCTCAAATAATTTCACATACTTAGGGCCCGTTTGGCCATAGATTTTTCAAATAATATTTGGGGAAAAACTTGGCAAATAGTGTTTGTCCATACAATTCGTCATTATTTGGCAAATATTCCAAATTCCCAAATACTAGTTTTTTCTAGTATTTGGGCAAAATCTCATTATTTGGGATCTTTTGAAAATTAAAATTTTACCCCAAACTTTTATCTTTTACAAAAACACCATATATAGTAGTTGTTTGTGTCGTATTACATAATTTTTCCCGTGAACATCAAAGTAGTGATGAAATATTCAGTGAATATTAAATCTATATATATATATATATATATAAAGTTGGATAATAAGTCCGCTGATGTGACATAGCTCATTGGCCAATATTATTATTTCTCTATTTTCTCAGAATTTTGAATTTTTTTCTTCAATTTCTGTTAAAAAGTATTTATAAAAAATTACACTCTTTCTTTATTATTAGCATTTATTGCAGTTAATGAATAATTCCAATACTATTTAATAATTATTTAATTGAAGAAATTATGTGTTATATTAATAAAGAAAGGGAGTAATTTTATCATGTTATTAATAAGCGAAGCGAGTAATTTTACCGTGTTAATAATAAGGAAAGGGAGTAATTTTACTTGCTGTTACATTTGGAAGGAAAAGTTATTTTAAATAAATGCAATAAATGCTACTAATAAAGAAAGAGAGTAATTTTTTATAAAAACTTTTTAACAGAAATTGTTGGTATTATATTACAAAATAATTGGAATTAACTATATATTTAAAATTTAAAATTAAATTAGCAGTAACACAAACGTTAGCACTACGTTTTAATTTTTTAAAAAGACGTTAGCACTATATTTTAATTTTTTTTAAAAACGTTAGCACTAATTACAACACTTCATTTTTTTTTTAATAATTTCAATATTAATGATTATATTTAATTTCTAATAGCTATTTAAACTCTGTTAATCCTCAATATTTTTCTAAGCATATTCTCCCCACAACTAATTAAATTCATTTACTTATTGTTCCTTTGAGAAATAAGAGGCTATTCCTTAAGGCTTGAAATACATAATCATTCTTTATTCCATTAATAATTTTCCTGTTCTCTGTGATTTCTCTTCTTTTTTTAAAAAAAAAATACCTCTAACTATAGATGTTAAAATTGTGGAGTGATATTCAGCCGAAAGTATATATTTATATTGCAGGATAAAGATTGAAGGATGACTACGTCCTTACTTCGTGAGAAACATATGCGAAGAAAAAAATAAGAGATTTAAAATCGATCGGGCTCGCCACTGGTGTTCCCAAGTACAAGCCAATAAGGATTATCTCAATGAATTTGGATTAGTTATTTGATTCCTAATGAAGTTTTATTGTTTTATTTTTAGTGAAAGAAATTTCCGGAAAACAAATATTTTGTACTATCTAATAAAAGAAACAAACCTACTACTATTAGAATCACATACAAAAATTCGTATTTAAAAATGAAATCTTTTTATATATTTTTCGTTTTTTAAAGAAGATATAATAATAAAAAGAATACCGTTCATCTATATTTCATGAATATATATATATATTTTTATGCATAAACATGAAGAGTTTCATCATATTTGTTTGACAAAATTTGTATTTTAAAAAATCTTTACTAAATTGATTAATATACCGCGTGAAGCACGGCTATGTTTTCTAGTGATGATATGGTTGTTGATGAAAATGATGAACAATCAGCTCAGGGTAACAAAGTTATGTGCTTTGTCTACTTCACGATGTATGCAATGATGCTTGTTGCAATTACTCCAAACTACCACATTGTTCTAGTGTCATGGACACTATTTGTTATTGTTGCAACGAAGATTCAATTGACTTGTAATACAAACTTATGGTTAGTTTTGATAGTTTTTAAAACTTATGGGTATAAATCATATTTTTCTAAAAAAGTGAAATATATTTCCCAAATACTATGGTCAAACACATGGTGAAATTTCACCCAAATTTTCACCCAAATAATATTTGCCAAGAATATTTAGAAATCTATGGCCAAATGCTAGCTTAAGTGACCTTTTGAGATATTTACTCCACTTTGATATGCAAATAATTTATAATAATATTAATTATATTTACCTATCAAATACAAAAAAATATAAAAATTGAAAAACATTTTCCTTATTATGAAATACACCTTATTCTTCTCACGTAAAAGATTCGAGTCCAGAGCCAAAAGGGGAGCAAAATTATTTATTAAACCAAAATGACAACAAATTTTAACATCGTTTAAATTAGGGTTTCCATCGCAAGGCGCGGATATCCATACGACCTGTAAGGCTATGGCAGTCGTTTGCCTTGTAAGGCTATTGCAACTTTTTGAATTGAGTAAGTACTTCTCTTTTCTTTTGGGGGGCTTACAATTAAACTAAGGGCCCGTTTGACCATGCGATATGGTATCATGAGATGGAATTGAGTTTTGTTTGGACATGCGATATGGAATTTTTGTGTTGTATATTTTCTCATAAACATAAAAATCTCATAAGTTGTAAAACTATTAAAATAGGCGCCAATTGTTTATTCAATCTTATCAAATAAATAAAAAATTATAAAATCGCATAATAAATTATTACAAAGCTATTTGTTCTCCACTTAAGTAATTGTTTCATCTAACTTTAATTTGATAAAAAAAAATTGAACATAAAGTGTAGTGTACTAGTCTTTAATATAATCCTTTCACATAGTACGGACAATTTCCTCACGTTGAACTTGCATTTCTCGATCATGTGACCGAGAAAACGAACCAACATTGTTACTTTGAGCCATTTGTTGGTCAATATCATCCGCAACTATATTTTCATGCTCATAGACCATAAATATTTCATCACTTTAACAATCGGTTGGTGTGAGTTAAAGTGACTATATGTTGGTGAGAATAATAAATGTTATGTCGGTGAGAAAAATAAATTTTAAAAAGTAATGATGTGATTATAAATTTTATTTACATATGAAATAAATGGTTAGTAGATATAAATGTGGGGTTGTTTTAACAAAATATAAACTCGTGGATCAATTTTTGTATTAAAATATCTCAAATCATGATATGGAATTACCATATAATTCCATATCATGGTTTTTTTGAGAAGATGGAATCACATCTCATGATATCGAATCAGCGTAAAATCGCATGCCCAAACGTTGATTTCATCTCACAATACCATATCGTGATATGGTATTGCATGACCAAACGCCTACTAAGTATACACCACAAATTCAATTGCTTCTGTAATTGCTTACGGACATTTGGAGGAATTGATCAAAATGGTCCTTGATGTATTGGTGTTGCTTTATTTTGGTCCTCAATATATTCTAGGTGATTGAAATAGTCCTTCATGTATGACAAAATGTGTTCAATTTAGTCTTTTACCTTAACATTTTACCCCCAAAACTGTTAAATATAACGGTGGGCCACAAAATGTGTTCAATTACATTAAAATTATCTTTGTTATCTTTTGAATCGAAATAGCAATAAATCGAGTGTTACAGACTTACAGTGTTTGAGAAGAGAAGTGTGTTAGGCTTTTGTAGTTTCACTATGGATAGAAGCATTCACGTTGACGATCTAGATGACAAATTGTCATATGTTCAACCATCTTTCGATGGATTTATTGATTTGATTAAGAATGACAAAAAGATAATTAATAATATAATTAACCTAGCAAATTGTTATTTCATATTATATATGTTACTACATAAGTTTATCATTAATTAATTTTTATTTATTTTGTTAATTTTAAATAAAACCAACAACAAAATATAATTATAATTATTATTTTTCACAAAGGGCCGCTCAAGCATATTAGTGGCCTAAAACAAAAATTAAACGGGGCCCTAAACTTAAATTGTTAATAACTTTTATATAATTGATTTTTCCAAGTTTTCAATCGATAACATAACCATTCTTATTTTAAATTACTTTTCATGAGATATAGTACTCCAAATATGTCAAATTTCTTCTAATTATTCCTTCATTTTTCATGAAAAGTTTACTTTCTCTACAAATAGTATTCAATATTTGTTAATTTTTTTTTATAACCTATTATTATTAAAAATGAGCCCCCTTAAATTTGGATGCCTAAGGCACATGTCTTTTTTTTAAACACTGTCGAGCCGCCCTTGTGGTATATTCTATGTACATTATTTACACACTTGTTATGCATCGAATCTATACAAACGATGACGAGTTTTCTATAAAAAGGTATAAACATTATTTTTTATTCAATTCAATTTTTTTTATTTTTTTTAAAACAGCCTGCCAAACGCTGACGTCCCTGCGCCTTCTAAGGCTAAAAGTTGCCATAGCCTTACAAGGCTAAAAGTTGCCATAGCCTTACAAGGCTAAAAGCTTTCATAGCCTTACAGGTCGCATGGGTTGTATCCGCGCCTTGGGCGAAAACCCTTATTTACACGATATTAAAATTTGTTGTCCTTTTAATTTGATAAATAATTTTATTGTCCTTTCGAAATTTTCAAAAAAATTTATTGCCTTTTGACTCCGAACTCTAAAAGATTCCAAACCCCAAGTATCAACATCTTGTGGTCATTTTCTGTCCTTTTTTATAAAAAAAAAAGGAGGATAAGATGACATCATTATTGTCAAAGCAATAAGTAAATCAACTATCACAAGATTAATATAATACTTTCTCAGTACAAAAATAAGTATTATTTTAATTTTTTTCATATTTATTAAGAAAAATAATACAGTAGAAAGTTATCATTTACTAAGTTATTTCTTATTTCGTAGATGTTTTTCGAGAATAAACACTATCAAGAAGAAGTATTTTTTTTAATATAAGAGTGTAAATAGAACCAACACTAATTATCATCTTGAATTTTGACAACAATTATTTTGATTTATTTAAAATAAAATAAAACAACACTTATTTTGAAATAAATAAATAAAAACTAAATTGACCAAGACTTGTTTGGCTAAGCTTACTTTTTCGTTAAGGAAAGTATTTGTTTTAAAGAGTGAGATGTTTGATTAATTTTTTGCGTGAATAAGTGTTTCTGAGAAGTAGGAGAAACTGTTTTTTCAGATATTAAAGAAAATAGTTTTCTCTAAAAAAATACACTTAAAACATTTCTAAAAAGCTTGATCAAATACTAACAACCGTTTAAAAGTGCTTTTAATTTTACCAAGTAAACACGAATTATTTTTCTATAAACAAAGCTTTTCTTAAAAAAAAAGACACTCTTCAATATAAATTAATTTTAAAAGTTTGATCAATCAGACTATTAATCCCCAAGGAAAAGAAATGGCAGAAAGAAGATCGGATATCCTCCTACCATTTTTCTTGTATTACCTAAAAAAAAAAAAAAAAAAACTTGATTTTCAGAAAGAAGATTCCAAACCCAAGTATCAACATCTCGTGGTCATATTAATTTATTTCTTCACTTTTTGGCTTTTAAAAGAAGAATAAGATTATATCACTTTTGGCAAAAAAAAAGAGAAGATAATCAACTAACGCAAGATTAATATACTCTTTTCGTTTTATTAACTTAGCTTCTATATAAAAATTAATTGTCCACTTTTACAAATTAAGAAAATTTTATTTTTTGTCATTTGATAGCCAAATAAAATTCAAGTTATTTATATATTATTTTTTGTAATTTATACGACGTTTAATAAATAGATAAGAAATAAGTTATATATATATAAAATTAATACGATATTTGATTGACAATTCAAAAAATCATATAACTAATAGTACATATATTACAAGTTATGAAAATATCTATTTATTATTTTAAACATGATAAAAAATGAAATAAACTAATACATATATAATTAATTCATACGTAAGATAATTATCTACATCTTGTGGTCATTTTCTTTCCTTTTTTTAAAGGACGATAAGATAACATCATTATTGTCAAAGCAATAAGTAAATCAACTGCCACAAGATTAATATAATACTTTTTCAGTGTTAAATAAGTTTTATTTTAATCTTTTTACATCTATTAAGAAAAATAACGCAGTAAAAAATATCATTTACTAAGTTATTTTTTATTTAATAGATGGTTTCGAGAAACAAACACTATCGAGTAAATATTTTTTTTTTAAAAATAAGAATAATGTAACTAGAAACAACACTAGTTATCATCTTGAATTTTTAAAATAAATTATTTTCATTTTTTAATCAAATTTTTGAAAGAAACTAAGTGTTTTTTTTAAATCGAATGTCTTCAAAGGTACCAAAAAAGTGTTTTTAGGAGTAATAGAATAGAAGTCGTTAAAAATAGTTTTCTCTAAAAAAAATTTTTAAAAAAAATACACTTTTAGAAAGATTGGTCAAATACTAATTGCTGCTGAAAAATACTTTTAAATTTATTGGGTAAACATAAATTATTTTTTATAAAATATACTTTTTTGAAAAAATATTTTTTTAGTATAAGCTGATTTTAGAAGTTATGACAAACCAAACTATTAATTCCAAAAAAATAAGTTGAAGGAAGAAGATTGGATATCTATTTGAAAGAGACTCCTCTATATTTTCTTTATTTTTTGTTCACACTACGTTCCCAAAGTTAAAAAGAAAAAAATGACATTTCCTCCGTTTCAATTTATGCGACACATTTCAGATTTTGAGATTCAAATAAGTCTATTTTTATCATAAATTTTTTATATATCTTTTAAATATTTTGAATTGTCAATTATTATGACTCATGGTACTTTTTACGTTGTTTACAAATATATGAATTTCATTTTTAAAAATTTGAAGATTTCATGAGCAAATTTTCAGTCAAACCTAAACGATTGACTTTCGGAAAATGAAATATGTCACATAAATTGGGACACAAAGTAATAATATACTCTAATTTCGAATTAGGAATCCTCCTACCCTTTCTTTGTCATTTCACTCATAACGTTCCCAGAAGAAAGGTTATTGTTCCATATCTCTTAATTGATGTGGTATTTCTTTTTGTTATTTTTTCCTTTCAAAAATGACATTTTTTATATTTAAATAATAACTTAATTTTGATTTTTCATGTTACTTTAGAGTGAGATTATAAATAGTTAGATAAAGAGAGTGGACTTTGCCCATGCACGTACGGAATGACGGCCTAATCCAATTTTGATTTTGTAATTATAAAATATATATTTTTTAAACATGGACAATAATACTAAGATGGAGGTTAAACATTAGATGAAATAATGATTTGGGATGACTTTGATTTTGATGTCATGTTAAAGAAAATAAACCTTGTTTAATTCAACCTCTAAAGTTAATTTATGAGGCCTGAGGATTTCTCAAGTCGTATAAAGAGTTCAAAATGTTTACGAGAATTTTTTTTAATTTTAATGAACACTAAAATTTGTAAAAAGCAAAGTTAAAGAATTTTTTTAAGGTCGATCAAGTTCATTTTCTTTGCGATTAAAGATCAATGTGATGGATGAATACAAGAGTATGTATAAGCTATGTATTAAAAGAAAAAAGAATATACAAGTGAGCAAAAGGTTTAAAGTTTCTCCCATGAACAAGATTGAAAGATCTTATATTGCCTCTTTCGATTTTCTTTTACCTTCTATTCTTCTAATTAAGAGGCTTTTGGTGAAATGAATGTACGCTTAGCACCGAAAAGACTATTTAGTAACACATATCTACATAATGATGTTTTGCCTCAAACAAATTGGGAACAGACTGACACAAGACTCGAGATTGATTGTTAATCTCTCTGAAAGTCATTATAAAAATGTCTAACTGTAAGGTGATTTTTCCCGAGGAAAGGTCTTATAGGAATCCTGGTCTCGAGACAACTTTATATGAGCAGGCGTTGAAGTGTCTCACATCGCATTGGGAATGATCCTTCCCAATCTCCCCGGGTTGTAACAAACACTTTCTTAGTCTTGATTTTACCATGTATAGCGGTCTAATTTGTTCTATTCTTAAGGCGTGATTTTTACCAATACACAAACTCCCTTCCCATTGGACTCAACACAGTCACTTCCTAACTTCTAAAGTGGGATTGACAAAATTACAATTTAATGTCTTTAATTTAGACTATCTCGCTTTACAAATATGTGCAAAAGTATACATGTAATTATTGTTGACACCTAATTTTGATCCTTCTTTTTTGAAATTCATTATTTTTGAGCTTCTAAATTAGTAATGTATCAAATTATATTTTTTACACCATTATTTTTACTATTATGATTATATTATTATTATTTGTTATTATCCTCATTGTCGCATTTACATAACTATTAATAATGTTACATATTTTATTATCTTGTTTACACCTCGTTTTCCAAAATATTTATTTGTTGTCGCCTTATTTTAAGTTTTGTACTTATTAAATTAATTATAAATCCTTATTTTTGTATTTATATTAGCATAAAGTCGTAGTATTAATATTTTTATTATGAAAATTATTAGTTGTCATCTTTTAATATATTTTGTATTAGTTATTAAGTTAGAAGCTCAAAATAATTTAGAGGAAGAAAGGAGGACAAAAAAATCGGCCCAAAATCCGCCAAATAAGACCAAAACGTTTTAGCCCATATTGTTATATCAAAACGTCCGAAAATAGCCCAAATTCACTCCATATTCAGCCCAAACCTACACCTAATTCTAACGTAGCAGCCGCACTTTATCAAAACAAAACAAAAAGTATAACTTACATAAATCCCATAGTGTAAAACTTAAATTACATCCTATCTCTATTCTTTTCTATTTTACAAAAATCCCTTAAAAATTGTAGCATCCGGATACATTATATTCAGCCGGATACATAACGCCTGATACATAAAACAACTTGTTGTTGTGCTTAAAAAGGAGTCTAAATGTAAAATTAATTATTAGTCCTACGAATCATGCAAAACAGATCTCACGAATCATGCAATACAGATTGATATCAATTTATTCCAATCAATAATAGATTAAGAGAATTTTAAATTCAAAATTCAAACTTTCTTCTCCTCCATCTATCCCAAATCATAACAGATCCATATATCGATTTTATTGGGATATTCAGGAATTTGATTTAGCGATCTGAGTTATGAACGATACAATAGTGATGGAATAGTTGTTGGACAAACGATTTCTTTTGTGAATCTTAAATCCGCCATTGATACAACAAACAAGATGGTTGGAGAGATGCATTGTTTTGATGTTACAGCCGGTGAAATTGTTTGTGTCGAAGTTGGGGAAAGCGGTACCCAGGTATTTTTATATCTAAATTGGATAATAGATACATTAAAAAGTCTATTCTCTTCCTTTGATATTATCTTTATCCATAAGTTGCAGGTTTATTAATTTAATATAATTAGTAGAAGTATTATGCGCGCGATTTTTTTGATATTATCACAGTTGAGCGAGTTGAACTTGTAGTTGTGGAGGCTATTCATCTTTCTGTTAAGTTTGCCTTGTATTGTCTGGAAAAAAAGAATTTGCAACAGTGATGATTCAATGCTTCAGGTATTGATGTAAGTATATTGTCTTGTTCTTAAGTTGTGAATTAGTATTTTTTTTTATTTTTGATACATAAATCTTGATACAATGTTATTCTTGGAAGAAGATCATTGTTAGCCTTGAGCGAAAAAATATGTAATTGTGAGAGATTTCAACTAGACGAAGTACCTTGTGCACACACAATTGTTCTTTGATACATGTGAAATTTCAACTAAACAAAATACCTTGTGACATGATACATTACTGACTACAAAAATAATGGATACAATTCTAGCTTGATACATGTGAATTATTGGATAGAACTTGATACAATTGTAACAAGTGCATACTTAATTTTATGTATCATGTACATGTGATTTTCTGAATTTTACATGTATCAATAATTGAATTACTTTCAATTTTTAATGTATCCACTATCCATTTTAGTCATTGATTTTTTTTGTTTTTGAATTTATATGTTGATATATAGGACATGATACATTAATGGTTATAGTTTGGTACAATACTAATTAGACTAGCATGTAATGAGTTTGCAGATTTATGAGTTATTTTGCTATTTATATAAAGTATCAGATTCATGTGAAAAATCTTTTTGATTTTTGAATTTGTAAAAGGATATATATGTAAATGATACACTCATAATTTTATACAAGTGAATTACTGGATACAACTTCATACAGTTAGAGTGAGCATGCTGTGAATTTATATTTTTTTAAATTATCAGTATGTGAATTTCTTTATTTTTTAATGTATCAATAATGAAGAGAATACATTTATAATGTATCTATTATCCAATTTAGCATGTGTATTTAATTTTTCTTGTCTGTTTTTTTTAATGATACATGAAACAATAACATTTATAATATATTTATTAAAATTGTAGCTATGTATTAGTGTGTTTATCGGATGATTGTTCGTGGAAATTGAAGGCCTCTGTTGGATTTTTTTTTATACAGATATTCATCTCTACTGCTCTGATTACTACAAATCAGATGCATTAGCAAACACATATGAAGTTTCAATGATTTCAATGTCGGATAAGGACGATTGGTCAGTTTCAAAATTTATTTCGGAAGAAATTGTCTGGAGTTTATTATCATTAGGTTGTTGTGTATCTTAAATTGAGTTGATTGATATGTGATGTATCTCTAACTTTTAAATGTGCGCAAGTTGTTTCATATTCTAAATTTATTCAGTGTATAAAGGTGGACGACGATACATTGTTTGCCTTGAGAGAAAAATATGTAATTGTAGGAGATTTCAACATGACGAGATACCTTGTGCGCATTTAATTGTTGTTGTGAAGGGCAAAAATATTACAAAGATACATCCCTACTTCTCTGATTACTACAAACCAGTCGCATTAGCAAACACGTATGAAGTTTCAATGCCGGATAAGGACGATTGGTACCAAAGTTTATTTTGGAAGAAAATGTCTTGTCATCTGGGTACAAAAAGATGCCTGGATGACAAAGAAAAAAGAAGAAAAAAAAATCTAGATGAAAAGACAAGCACAAACACAAACTATTGTGAACGTTATGGACAAGAAGGTCATAACGGATGAACTTGTACTTTCTTTTGAAATAAGATTGACAAACTCTTTTTTGAGACTACTGTTATGTTTCAGATACATTATTTTTGGATTATAGATTTTCAGTTTTTGCTTTTCAACTTTTACCTTGATAAAATATTACAATTTACTATTAGCTGGTGAATTTTTTATACAATAAATTGAAATGTTAAAATTTTCAACCTGGTGTTCATTTTTTGTAACACATTATGTTTCATATATCTTTTTCAAAAAAAATAATGTATCATTAGCTATTCGATAATAATGTATCAGAGATTGTGTTTGTAGAGATGGTACCACTCAATATGGTTCAGATACAATTTTATATAATGTATCATGATCTAGTTGAAAATGTATATGATACAATAAGGTTGCGAAAAAGTAGTATGTAAAATGAAATAAAGTGAATCTATAAATGTATCAGAGTAATTCCAAGAATTAATTTGTCAATTAGATACATGAATGAATCAGGAACTAACTACAACTAATTATTCAATGTATCAACATAAATCAATACGCAAATAACTAGAACAAAATTATCAAGTAAATACATAATTGAATCAGCAATCAAGTTATAAATTACATTACATTGATTAGGTGTCAAAATGTATCAGTAATTAACTAAAAATAATAATAAGAAATAATATTGTGTGTTTATGCATTAATGAATCTGATACTTAATTTTATCCAAATTTTGTATTAGTTTATATAAGACAAATGTGTACGGCAATCCATATAGTAAATAACAACTAAAAATAATAAAAGTTAAAGTCAAGATAAATAACCTTTTACAGAAAGACTCTAAAACTTGAGTACGAGTATCTTAAAACAATAACAACAACAAACTCTAAAATTAGAGTTAATGTATCTCAAAAATAATAACACTATAAAAAGTGCCTAACAACTGCTAGATAATCTCTATTCAACATTAACCAAATCGTCTTGAGCTGGTGCTGTGAATTCACTCTTAGGTCTTGGTGGATCCTTATTTTCACTTACGTATCCTGCCTTAGTCTTTTCAGTACTATTTTTTCATAATAGGGTTGCATATCGTGTACACAGATAATCTAAATAAAATGACAAACATTTAAATAAGTAACTTGTAATGTATCTTATGTGTGAATTTGATACATTTCAACAAATTTTTGAATTTGATACTTATTAAAATTTAAGTATATGATACATAATCACAATTATAAAGTATTTTAATTGTGCATTTGATATAGATACTCATTAGAACTTGATAAAGTGCAAATGTATCAAAAATTTATATCTGATCCTAATTATAACTTCATATATTCGTTATGTAATATTTATGTATCATGTATAACTATATTGTATATGATACAACATTCTGCATATTACAACCCATTCTACAATGTGAACTTTATAACTTGATACATTCATAACACCTATTCAAAACGAGAACAAAACTAAAATCTTACGTATCTATATAATACATTTACCTAATGATACATTACAATACGAGAACAACACTGATTTTTGTAACAACTAACAAAGGGCAATATCAAACATATGTCAAAAGTTTATATTTAATACTCACTACAACTTGATGAACTAATATTGTTTATCTTGGATTGATCGTCGGTCTTTTTTGTCTCTCCTGTACCGTTGAAAGAATATCCAAGTACACCCACATCAAAAATAAATCAGAAAAATTCACCTCAACATAAAAATAAGACTAATATTTCTAGACTGAAATCAACAAAGACAAAGAAATTAAGTACGACGTCATTCTCATAAGCACTAATATTGTTAATCTTAGATGAGTTTAATTCAATCAATGTTAGATGAAGAAGATGAAAACTTCAAAAAACAATGAAGAACAGTAGAATGGAGAAGATGAAAACTACATATTCAGTGATTTGAAATTGATTGATACTAGAGAGAGAAACCTTTTGAAATTCAAATTGGGATGAAGGATATAACTGATCAGATTAAAGGAGTGAAATAAGGGAGAGACTTAAGGAGCAAAAAAAGGAGGGATAATGTGGATTTGTTGTGTTAGGAGTAATGTATCGGCTGACTTGAAAATTGGGGAAAAATAAGGGATTTTGGAAATATTTTAAAATGATAGAGAATAATGAGAATTATGAAAAATAAAGATGTGTATGTATGTAATTTTTCCAAAAAAAAATTGTTCTTCTTTCCTCTTCCAACTAAACTCCAGCAATCTTCAAGAATGGCAGAGATCATCCATTCCAATTCTATGCAAGCCTCGACAACTCCACTAACTCTATTTGTTTCTCATCTCTCTTCTTTAATTTAGTCGAAAGAAAATGCCAAAGAACTTTTGAGATTTCTGAGTCATCAAGCAGAGATTTCAAAATTTCAAACGACTATTTTGATTCTTGAATCCCGCCCAAATCAAAATAAGAAGAACCCTAATTCGTTACTATAAATAGCAGCCTTTGCACTCATTTTTTAGGGGGATTTTTTGACCTTGATAATAGTCTTGGCATTCATTTTTTAAGAAGTTTTCTCCCCCCCATAGCATCTGGAATCGCGACTCTTGCTCTAAAAAATTAGCTTTGTATTCTCTTTTGATCTTGGCTGAAACTCGATTTTCCAAGCTTGTTGGAGTTCATAGTTGTTCGAGCTTAGACTTTCTATCAATGCACCTTGTTCACTGCCCCACAGTAGGTGACATTCATCTCTTATTTTCTCAACTTTTTCTCCTCTGTGTCATCATCTTTGTGTTACATTTTGTTCTTTTACTCCTTGAGAAAATCTTGCTTTGCAGTAGTTTTATTTGGTTTAGCTCTAATAACTGATGTTAAATTTTTTAGTCTTGTTTGAGACCTGGAGTTCTTTTTTTGTTTCCTCACATTTTACACCTTGTATATAAAGAATGTGTTAAGTTTTAGAATTTGATATTTATGCGGAATCAATTTTATTTCGTTTCAATTGTTATAATTTTTTTTGTGTTTCTTTGACAGAAGTATATTTAAGTGTAAGTTGGTTGCTATTAATTTTTTATTTTGTTTTAGTTAGAAATATTCTATGAAAATAAGTGAAGCCATGACTTATCGCATTTGCTTCTTTATATACATGGGTATATAAGTTTGTCTTTTTCTTAGCATATATTGTATTATTATTAAAAGAAATAACAGTTATTGGCATTTTGTTTGAAGTTTTTTCCTATTTCAAGTTTTAGTTTTAAGTCATTTTTTTAATTAGTTGAATTATGTGAGAATTTTCTTATTTCCAGTTTGAGTGATAATATAAATAATATCTTTGTTATAACTTGACTATGAGGAGATTTGCCTATTATTTTTGTGTTTAAAAGTTTGTTGTAGTAGTGGCTTTGAGCTTTATTCGATATTTGTGTATTTTCATATCTTCGGTGGTATATTCGTGTTATTTAATTCGACTCTATATCTGGTTTATTCAATATCAAGTAAGGTTGGATTGTTTTACTAATCTTTTTTACCTTCTCTTTATTTGCATGAACTTTGGAGCAAAAATGGAGTCTCATTTAAGGACTCTCGCAAAAAATAGTCTCATAGACTCGTTACCGGCATACCCGCATATGGAGTCTTCACTATATCTTAGATTACCCGAATTGCAACGAGAGCAAGCAAAAATCATTTAGCGGCGTTTATATGGCTTCTTATATTATTATTATTATCATTATTTAGCATTTTATTCGTTTTAACTTGTTTATGTGACTTAAATATGTTTTTGAATAGCTCACATAGAATAGATAATTGGGTTTGGGAACCTTTAGTTAGTTCTAGTTACTAATGATTTTCTTAACTTATATGCAATCTTAACGTTATTTCTAAAATATACTTTAAAAAATAAAACAAGGGAACCAACTTTGGTTTAAAGTTTAAACATTTCAAAGTGTGCTACTACAAGTACTTTCCTTTTTTTAAAAAGAAATAAACTATTTTCAAACTTTTAATAAAATTTAGTTTAAGTAAAGTTGTTTTAAGCAAATAATCTTTTTTATTTACTTAGAATTCAAATGAAAGATAATTTCCAACTTACAACTTTCCAAATTTTTCGGCTTTCTTTTTCTTTTCTAATTGATTAACGTAAGTTTGGTCGGTTAATTATTTTTAACAATTTAGGATGCCTTATTCTTTTTCTTTAGAATAAATTAGAACCCTTACCTAGAATTGTATAAGGTTAAGTAGACTTTAATACAGAGTTAATTCAGCATAACTTTAGCAAAATAGGTGTCCTAATTCACCTTTAACATAATTAGGTGGCGATTCTTTAAAATAGCATTAAGATTCACCAATATGTTGTACACCGTTTAAACCTCGAGTTAAAATAGGGTATAACAATTATATTTTATACTATATATACATATATTATACATAATATATATAACTGTAGTGTATAGATAATTTATACACTTCGATCATATTCGTATACTAAATGATCAAATGATATATTTATGTAGTCCCCTTATTTATACGAAGTAATAAAAAAAATAGATAGACGGAAAGACTTTTTACAAGATTAGAGAACCTTCGCAGATCAAGGATGAACAATAGATAAAGACAAAGGAAGAAGGAGATGAAGCTGACCTGGGAGCAGAAGGCCATAATGACTAATGACGAGAGAAATTGCTTAGGTACATACAGAGCTAGTAACCTGACCTTCTCTTTAGAAGTTAGTCAGTTTTAAAAATTAAATCAATGTTTAAGATATTGATTTTGATTTTTTAAAAGTGGTTATTTGTGTAACGAGTCAAAAGTACTATTGTCTCGTTAAGCCTGTATGTCATACTTCTTGGGCCATTACATTAACTTGTAAAAATAAGGATATTATTTCGCGTTGCTATTTATTTTTTTATTTCATATTTAAGTTCACAAAATTAATACATTTTGAAACATTTGATGTAACTTAATTTATACAAGATTAAATTTTCTTTTATTTTTAAAAAAAACCTCATATCAAATTTTATAATTAAACTAGATATATTTTTTTAAAAACGGGAAGTAATATAGTAATATACTTAGGTGCAGAAAAAGAAAAAATTACACTAACAGGTGACTCGACATACGTGGCAGATCAGCGAACAACACGTTACACACACCATCCAAAATACTGCCACGTGTCTAATTTAGTACTTTTGAAAACCAACCGCCTCTTCTAATTTTTATTTTTTTTAAAAGAAACCGCCCTTCTTATATCTTGCTTATTTCATTACACAGTTGAGAAAAATTTCCCAAAATTTACTTTAATACTAACTAAAATTGTTTGAAATTACAAAGTATAGCTCTTTTTTTGAGGAGTCAGTTGTAGAAATGGTGAAGAGGAGAGTGTTGTTTATACTATGGGTGACGGCGATGATGATTATGTGTTTGTGTTGGATGGAGGAGGCAGCGGAGAACGAATTTGGCTTCCGGAGAGGTGAAAAGGCATTGCATAGTGCTGAAGAGAAAGCAAATTCTTTGGGTGATTGGGCCTCTGCCAAATTCTCCCAGTAAGGCAATTCCTGCAGTTTAATTTGGGTGATTGGGCCTCTGCCAAATTCTCACATATTTACTTTTATCTTTAGGTATCAAGAAGATTCAGCATCAGATGCTAAGGACACTATAAGTTCTACTGCATACGGTAATTTTCCCTTTTCTTTATGAGGATTATTAAGATGATGCACGAGGAAATGCGCGTCTAAACATTTTGAAAGAGTAACTAATGATCAGTTTTGCTGACAGGAACCGAAAGAGAGGCGGCTCAGAATGTTGCTTGCGAGAAGGCAAATCAAGCAATGGATACGGCAGCTGAAATGGCTCATCGTGCCACTGAGAGAGGGAAACATAGTGCATCCAATGTATATGACTTTGCATCGGAGAAAGCAAGTATGGCAACAACAAATCCAGTGAAATTTCTTACTTAGCTATGCTGTTCTTTGTAGTTGTATAATATTTTGTTGTGGACTTCCTGTTTGGCAGGTGACATCGATAATAAAGCAAAAGAGAAAGTTCATTATGCTTATGACTCTGCCTCTGATGAGGCAGGCCGTGCAATGAACACGGCCTCTGAAATGGCAGCCGATGCCAAACATAAAGCTTCCGAGGCCTATGATTTCTCTGCTAAGAAAGTGGATGATGGAATGAACACAGCTTCCCAAATGGGAAGGGAAGTGAAGGATAAAGCTAGCCATGCCTATGGTTTTGCCACTGACAAAGCAGGTCAAGCCATGGACAAGGCTTCAGACATGGTAGGTGAGGCCAAGGATCGCGCCAAACACGATTATAGATACACATCTGATAAGATGAATCAAGCAAAAGACACAGTGGAAGATAAAGCATCCGAGGCCAAGGATAGCGCCAACGATGCTTACAGGTACATATCCGATAAGATGAACCAGGCCAAAGACATGGCATCTAGTAGTGCTGTTAATGCAAAAGACACTATGGAAGGTAAAGCGTCGGATGCATACAATCAAACCATAAAAATGACTACTGATAGAAGTACTATTGCATTGGTCGAAGGGAAAGATAAAGCTGATGATAAATATGAAGATGCAAAATCAAAGGTTTACGAAACATATAAATCTGCCAAGGATACTATGAATGAGCAAGCAAAGGAAAAGTATGAAGATGCCAAAGAGAAGGCCTCAGATGCTGCTGGCAACCTTGGCCAAAAGATGAGAACTGGAAGTACAGAACTATGAGGAATCAGTAGTCACTTTTTTATTTCTTCTGTTTTCTTTTTCTCAAACTTCATTTCTGTATGTTCTTTGTTTATGGTCAAACGTTATTTTTAGAAAACAGCTTAGCTAATCAAGAACCATATATGTGCATTACGTCCTGCACTCTTAACCACTAGGCCAAGCCCTGGCCATATGCATCCAAGTTATTACTTTGATTTCTTCCTCTGCTTCTTTTTACAACTTCATCAATGTACATTATGCCTTTGCCTTCATAAACTTAGGAGGTTTACAACTCCTTACGGAAGCAGCAAATTGTGTAGGGTTTTGTCCTGATTTTCTTACCATAATTTAAGATTTATTTTTCTTTAAAGACAAACATTATCATAAATGTTTTTACTTTTCTTAAAAGGAAAATATAATATTCTTTCATAATTGATTTATTCTCTCCTTTTAGGACTCCTTTTCTAGTAAAAAAAGATTTTGGAGTAGCTAGTTCTTTTCTAGTAGGAAAGGTTTTAGGACTCTATAAATATAGATTTGTTTCTTCTAACACAAAAACACTAAGAACATCCACAATGTAGTCGTTTAGAGATTTTTGTTTATGAGGAGATTTATTCTCTCTAAAGTTTTAATGTTTTTCTTTATATTAGTTTTGATATAATAATATTTTGATTTTTAGTATAAATTTTTGTTATCTGATTTATCAATTATATGATTTGCAAATTGTAAGCTTCCGCATGACGCCCTAATTATCCTTCAGAATCCAACAAGTGGTATCAGAGCACATGGTCCAACGATCACATGATTCAATGGTCATATGGTTCAACGAGGTTGAAGACAGGCTCAAGATGGTTTCAAATCAATTTGTAATCAATTTGATGATAATGAAGTTTTTGTCAAGCTACATGTGGAGAAAAAGTTTCAACCATATTTTCAACATTCCTATTGCTGCAATTTTTAAAAATAAAAACAAAATATTTTTAAATTATTTTTAACCCATATATTTTAAACTTTATTTTTAACCATGACAAGCAGCAGTGATGAAGATTTTGTGAAGAACAAGATTATCATGCAATGAAGAAGACAGATCAAGCTTTGTCAAGAAAATTCAGCCAAAAGGGGAGATTTGTTAGGGTTTTGCCCTGATTTTCTTACCATAATTTAAGATTTATTTTTTCTTAAAGAAAAGACAAACATTACCATAAATGTTTTTACTTTTCTTGAAAGGAAAATATAATATTCTTTCATAATTGATTTATTCTCTTCTTTTCTAGTAAGAAAAGGTTTTGGAGTAGCTAGTTCTTTTCTAGTAGGAAAGGTTTTAGGACTCTATAAATATATATTTGTTTCTTCTAACACAAAAATAATAAGAACATCCACAATGTAGTCGTTTAGAGACTTTTATTTATGGGGAGATTTATTCTCTCTAAAGTTTCAATATTTTTCTTTATATTAGTTTTGATATAATAATATTTTGATTTTCAGTATAAGTTTTTGTTATCTGATTTATCAACTATATGATTTGCAAATTGTAAGCTTCCGCATGACGCCCTAATTACCCTTCAGAACCCAACAAGAGTGAAAGAATATTATATTTTCCTTTTAGAAAAAGTAAAAACATTTACGAAAGCAGCAAATTGTTGTACCCTCTCCTCGTCAATCCCGGCGCAGCATATGATATTGGGTTTGAAACAGAACACGCGGACGGCAGGTGGAACCTCATGGCTACAACCAAGGCTGAGGTATAAGAGACGGCCTTGAGATTCTGATTTCGCTTTGTAACTGTTGAGATTATAAAAGTTGTTAGTAACTAACTTAGGGATTAGTTAGTTGAGTAAATTACTATTAGCTATTAGACAGTTAGTTAGTTAGTAAATTCTTTTCAAGTATTGAGTCGGTTAGTTGTACAGATATAAATAGATGATCATGTTGTATATGTGAAGATAGCTTTGATCAATAATACTTGATCCTTCTTTCTCTCCAGAATCTTCTCTCTCATTCTACACTTTGTTTCACTATTCAGTTTACTGTTTTAACAGTAACCAACCCCAACAATCTTGAGAAAGCGAACTAAAGTTATCGATCAGCTGAAATCTGAAATGAGATGTAATATGCAGAAAACTACATCAATAGAGTACAACAACAGTAACAACGACTACTACAGCTCGATTTCAAGCAAGTTGAGTTGGCGAGATAATCCTAATTTGTCTATTTAAGCTCGTTATCGAAATCTAATAGAAATTGAGGAAACAGATTCCTATTTTCAGATTTTCTGCAAATCAATATGCTCCTCAAGTGAGGAAAAGGTACCTAATTCCTAAACATTCTCAAACGGAGAAGGCATCAACTGCTACAACGATCAGTGCTATGGCCAATTATCTCTTACATTGGATGCGAACCTCTAATAGATCTGCTCAATTAGACCGGCCACAAATGTTCCCGAGGCATTGGAAGGTCAACACTTTTAAGTAGCTGCCTGATATGTATTTTGTGTTCTGCATACTTGTTAAAATCCGAAATACCATTCACCTCGTTCATCAGCTGGCGATTCGTAGTGCACCTAAGGGTGTGCCATAGTTATCCGATTCTTGTACTAGCGGGAGATAAGTACAATAGAAAAATACGCACATGCTCATCTAGACACCATTATTATCAAAAAAGCAAAACAAAAAAGAGGCCTGCAATCGCAACTATGAATTCAGCTAACTTTGGAATACTTGGGGAAAGTACCTATCGGTATGCATTTCCTCTCTAATAATTGGTAATCTTGGTACAACAACAATATCTAATCCCGCATGGTGTCACAGAAGGGTAGAATGTATGCAAATTCCATCCTTACCCTATGGGGGTAGAAAGACTATTTCCGAAAGACCCTCGACTGAAGCAACACATAGCAAAAGCAATTTTAAAAAGATGAAATGCAAAAGTAAAGAACGCATAACAAGTACTAGAGAAATCATTACATAACATATACAAAAGTAGAACAGTAACAACAATAGAAAAATACAATGACCGAAGCAAAGAAACAACAGGTAGTAACAAAAATCAAAGAACAAAGGACTACGAGACTAGTACTAATACAACTAGTATGCAAGGAGATCAAAATCATTTCTTTAGAATTTCTTTTATAAGTAATCAGTTCTTAGAATTTCATACCAATTGCTGAAAACTCAGAATATCACAACACATATTTCATCTTTTATGACTTCAGTTCCTTTTCTTTTTTTTCCCTTTTCCATAGCTGAAGTATCGTAAGATTTGACCACTAGATCGAACCCTCTATCAAATAGTAATCCAATACAACAACAACATATCTAGCGTAATCCTATAAATGGGTACGAAAAGGTCAAAATGTACCTAAATTTTACCTTTTATCTTTGCAGTTAGAGAGCCTGCTTTCTATAGATCCTCGCTCAAAAGAGAAGTTATTTGAAGCACGGATCAAATAGGAATCAAATACAACAACATACGTGAAGTAATCTCACGAGTGAGGCATGTACCTAGACCAGTAACGGAGCCAACTTATGTGGACGGGTGTCTCAGAAAATTACACCCTTTAACTAGATTAAAATTTTAGTTTTATTTATAAATACAATAGGTGTCCTCCCCTCCCCCTTAATAAAATTTCTGACTTCGCTATCCGTTCAGACTTTACTGTTGCCTGTACAGCTAGAAAAACTGTTTTCCATAGAACCTCATCTCGACACACCTTATTCTTACCTTTGCAACCCTAGCTCAAAAGAGAAGTTATTCGCGCGAGGATTACAGGAATCAAATAAGAATCATATTCTTATGATAAATAGTTGTAATTTGTTATAATAAAATCTTACATAAAATTAATTAATAGCAAATAATAATACATATTTTCCAAATAAAACAAACACAAGGGGAAACTCACAATTTCGGATTTAGCCGCCGATGAAAAATGGAGAAAATGCCAAAGATAACAGTCGAGGGGCAGTGGTGACAGTTTCCGCTTGAAATTTTGAATCGATCTGCTTGATTTTTGAAGATCTGAGTTGAAATTAACAATTTGAAATTATCGGGACTGACATTAAAAGGTTGAATATCAAATTTAGAATTTGATTGAAATAGAAATAAAAATGTGTTGTTGAAATTTTGCACATAAATTTGTATTACCTGCCAAAATTATAAGAAGGCATCAGTGTTTTAGAAGTGCGGGGCGTGAGGTGAGATGGTTTATGTAGTATAGAACGAGACGTAAGCTCTGAGATACAAGGGTGTAAGTCTTACGATTTTTATTTGAGAAATTATTAGCAATCAATAATGAAGAAAAACAGTATTACAATTACTATTTGAGAAATATCACTACACCTATGATAAAAAATATGATCTAAGGCAAAAAAAAATCAAAAAAACAAACAAATCCCGGAGCTTACATTTTTACGCTCAGGACTTACGTTTTTATGCTCGGAGCTTACGTCCCAAATTCTAAGACTTACGCCCTTAAGATCTACGTCTTCAATTTGTGCCATGTAGTGTTTTTGGTATACCCCATCCTGAGACTCACCCAGGACTCCCCCCAAAAAACGCTTTTAAAATACTGGAAGACGTAATACATAAATATGCCTTTTAATTTGGCTTTACATTACATTTATGTCCTCCAAATTTGAATGTACACAAGTAAACACTTAAACTTCTATTAAATTGAACAAATAGATACACACGTCCTACGTGACATTCTACATAGCAATTTGAGTCATATGTGGCATCTTATGTATATTATACTCCCTCTTTTCCTAATTACTTGTCCGCTTTTAAATTGACGCACCTATTAAGAAAATAATTATTGGCATAGCGAGTTTACTATTTTATCCCTATTAATTATGAAGTGTATGAATTAAAAATTTAAGATTTCCAAGACTTTCTATCTTTTTTCAAAGTAATTAATTGAGGGTATAATAAGTAAAAAAATATATCATTTCTTGATTTGTCAAAATGGACAACTAATTAGGGACAACTAAAAAAGAAAAAATGAACAAGTAATTAGTAACAGAGGGAGTATTGCGTAGGATTTATGTGTCTACTTGTTCAATTTTATTCAAATTTAAGTGTCTACTTGTAAACATTTAAAATTAAAAGAATAAATATAAAATGAGGTGAAGTTAAATGACATATTTATATATTATGTATTATTAAAATTTGATGGCCAACTTCTAGAATTGTCAAGATGTGTGATAATCAAAATGATGAATTTTATAACTGAAAGGAATGATTAAGATAGATTAGGTTCTAATGGTGAGGTTAAAAGTCCATATGGATCAATAAATTAATGCTGCTTGATTAATTAGAAGACTCACTAGTTTACTAATGAAATGTCATCATTCCAATAAAAGAGTGCATTTTTAATTTTAAAAAAGGTGGTAAAGGGCAATTTTGACTCAATATACAAAGGAGGACATTTTAGAATGATTTTCAATATGTTTAAATATTTAAAATCTTTTCATATTTTTTAGTTTAAATTTATATGATTCAAAATTAGAAAGTATTCTTATTTTCTTAAGAAAGAAATTCAAATATACCATTGTACTTTAAAAAAAACTCATATATCCGTTAAAAGTTTGGTTCATCTATGCATTTTCGTTTGAGAAAAGGTTCATCCATGTCATTATTTGTTAATTGGAAATAATTTTAATTTTGCAAAATCATTTTTTACACATAGTCAATTATGATTCGGCTACGTCATTAATCAAATCATTTTTAAACGAAAAAGCTCAAATATATCATTGAACTTTGAAAAAAGGTTCATCTATAATCTATATCATCCGTTAAACGTTTGACCCATTTATGTCATTTTAGTTAACAAATAATGACATGGATGGGCCTATTCTCATAAGAAAATGACATCAATGAGCTAAACTTTTAACGGATGACATAAATAAGTCTTTTTTTGAAATTCAGTGATGCATTTAAGCCTTTTTGCCTTTTTTAAAATTTCCTATAAAGTAAAAAAAAAACAAAAAAAAAAAAAGGTCTATTTAGAGGAGCTACTAGAGATGATACAAACCTCTACTTAGATTAACTTGTTATGAAGATAAATTTCGAGAGTAACTTTGCCAACAAAGTGTAGAAAACTAAGAAAAAAATATTTAATATATTTTATCCCTCCCAAAATTTAAATCATTATCTTCAAAATTTGCACAAAGCAAGTGACCCATTATCACACCTCACCAAACCTCATAGGTCACATATTAATTAATTTAAGAAGAGTTTGATTACCAAATTGACATTAATTGTTTGCTATACTTATCTCTTAATTAATCAGACTAAAAAGGGGGAGTACGTGGGAATCTTATACTATATTAATTCACTATCTATATAATTTAATGGAGTATGATGATAAACAATTTGTGATTAAAATAAATACCAACTAAAGTTATCTTTACAAAAAGAAAATGGCAAAATTGATTCCTCATCTTTTTGGAGAAGTAGATTTAAAATAATCTTTTAAACATTATTTGATAAATTCAAATTCTTTAAGTTTATCAAAAACTGATCATTTTCGATCTTTGTATGATACTATCAAATGATGATTATTAAATTTAATCAAAACTGTAAAAATAAAAATAATAAAAATGGAAAATATATCATTTTTGTTCTTTTTTCAAAGTTATATGTAATTTTAGGTGTTAATTTTGTTAAATTTCTTTTTGTCTGAGGTAATTTTTTATGATGTGATTACTGTGATATTTGCAAAATTTCTTGTATTTCTGTTTTTTCTTTCATAATGCCAATTAATGTAGCAATGAAACTTCGATAAATATGTAAAAGAAACCAAATATGTTCACTTTTAACAATTTAAAAAAAAAAAACTATATAAATAATACACAAGGAAATATTTTGAACTTGTACTACTATTGAATTCTCACATCGTTTGCGGATAATTTTTTTTTCAAAAAAA
>JAJOOS010007804.1:0-16860 GCA_029582725.1 Solanum chiquidenum
ATAATGAAGATTCTAGGTTGAAATGTTTTCTCACCTAATTGAATCTAATACTTACATTTAGACATGGACGGTGAAAGGTTTTTCTCACGCATGATCTAGGAGCTATCTTAATGAACTAATTTGGATTGATTGTCAAGGACATCCTTCCAGGAAACATGAATTAAGTTAAGACTTAATAAGTACTCCGTGGGATTAATGCTTAGCACCGAGTGGATATTGATATGAGATGGAAGCCCTCACGTCAGTTGAGGCCGGGTTTCTAGTAACAATCTCCTTATCCCATAAAATGTGTGCCCCCATAGGATATTTAGCTAGTGGATCCACCTAAGCTAACAAACCATGATTCTACCTTAGGCAAGTAGGACAACCCTTTTCGATGTGCGGGTGATCATATTATAGCTCACATGGTCTCATGTCGGTTAAGGCTTATTCCCACAACAAGAACATAAATAATGAATTAAGGTTACTACATGAAGTATGGTATATGAGTTAAAGGTTTTAAAGATGATGTTGGCTTATATAGTATTGCTCAATTATGCCTTGTTTCAGCTTATATATGTTTGTTCAGCAAAATTAAAGTTTTGTTGGGACTAATTATTGAGATAAAGGGACCTTAAATGAGTGCAAATGTACCACTCATCAACATCCCTAACTTAAAATTTTGCTTGTCCTCGAGTAAATCAAGAACACAATAAGCTCAATAAGGGTGTCTTCAATAGTACTCAATGAGAGCTAACATGAAAGCGCCATGGCAAGATTACTCTTAATAGCATGTTACTCAAAATCATGATAAAAAAGCTTCAAACGATGACTTGCTAGTCTCAGCACAAACTTAAGCTCACTTTAGCTTCTTGTCGCAAGAACACGTTTCAACAAATGAATTCAAGTGTCTCTCACATCAAGAACGATTACATGCTCTCACGAAGCAAATCAACAAAGGTAATAGGAATCAATGCAACTCTCACTCTCTCAAAAGGGAAACACATGCATGTTTTGTCCCATAGGTTTTCCCATATTTTCCAATCATCACACAACCTAGTTAATGCAAGATCCCAAGGGTATTTTAGGATTGTAATGGGACTCAAGGTTAAGGTATAATTAATTTGGATTGGTGACTTATACCATTTTATAAGCATTGTTGCAATCATCATAACCTCTTTTCAAGTTCTTCTTCTTCCTTTTCATTTGAGAACTCAAATTTTGACTTTCTACTCAATTTATTTGGAATCCCCCTTTACTTCATTCACTTCTCCTTTTCATTTTCATAGTTTTTCAAGGTTATTTCCATCAAAACTTTTTGTTTCATTTTTTTATACGGAGGGGTTCCTTCTTTTTTCAAAACTTTCAAAATTGATTCTCATTTCTTCTTCCTTTTTGCATTTCACTTGGCTTTCATTCATTCTTCCTTTCAACAAACACAACTTAGGCTCTTTGCTTAAGTTGGATATTCAAACATCATAGTGCTTCAAAAAGGATTTTTGGTGAGAAGGTAGGGATACTTTGGCTCAAGAGGCTTCTTTTGGTTTTCAACAAATAAGTTAGGCTTAATTGGTGCCAACATGGATTCGCACCCTCACAAGATAGTCACAAAAGGCTTTATGGACAATTTGGTTCCCTCATTGAATTTTTGCCCTAGATCATGTCTCACATTCACCAAGATTCACACAATTGGACTGACAAGGGAAATTCTAGGACTCCACATGCATGTTTTCAAGTAAAACCTCACCACACATGATACTTCAAAATACACTCATTTAGCACATCCCGAAAAGATCAAAAGTATATAAGTGATGTCATGGCAAGTCTCACATCATATACACCTAGTCAACATAAAAATCAAAGAGATATCTCAAAGGTGTAACCACATTGATTTCGTTATCACAACACCAACACTACACATAATGCTCATCATAAGTACTATTCAAGACATCGATATTGAACAAAATCGATACTCAAATTGTTATCAATGAAAACTTCAAGCATTTCACGATTTGAACTCATAGGGAGTTCCAACGTCAAGGAAGAACAATATAGAAATAAAGAGACACATATTTACCCAAAAGAGCACTCTCATATAAACAAACATCAAACTACAATTTTTCAAAATACAAAATTGAAAAATACAATAAAAAAGGGGGAATATTGGCACGAAGGCCCTCACCCCCACCAAAAAATAGAATGCAATGTTCTCAATGCAAAATAAATAAAACTTCTAGGAGGCTAAGAGAAAGGGTCCCCTGATAGGCCATGTTTGTGGAGTACTCTCAATTGGAGTCTTGAGTGGAGAAGCCTCAAGATAGGCATCGATGCCCGACAATACTATCACTAGAGGTGGCATGTTTTATAGGGGGATCAGTGCCCGTCTCAGCAACAGGAGGTATGGTAGAGTCTGGAGTGACTCCACTAAACCCGGCCTATGAAGTCACACGAAGAGATCTCTCAAGTGCAGCCTGAAGAATGACCTCCTAAGTCTCATGTAGCTTGGTCAGTGTCTCAACAATCCTATGCTCTTAAGCTCTTAACTCCTCATCATCATTATCCTTGGCTAACTCTTCCTCGCCCCTCTCACTCACATCATCAACAATAAACTCATCATCTACAACATCCCCATGCATAGTAGATGAAGGAACAACACTAGACATCTCGGGAACATATGGAAGGGGAACCTCACCCCAAAGCATGGAGATGTCCGCTGATTATAGCTGGACCACCTCCGCCCTTAAAGTGGCAACCTTATCCCTCATGGTATCTATAGCACTAGAACTACCCCCTGCCTTCTCTTGAGCCTCAATCCTCGCTAACATATCATACAGCCTCAAAGTATGGCTCTCTATCATCCCCTCACACTTGACCACCCACTCAGTCAAAGGATCCAAGGCCTTCTGAATGGCCTGGTCAATGAGCTTGGACAAGTCCTTCTCAACCCGAGCAACTCCACACATTTGTTGACCGAGCAAGGCTGCCCATTTGATATATTAATGCCTGGGTCAAGGGTGATGGGAAATAAGAGAAAGGGTAGGTCTCAAAACTGTAGTGGAAGAAACAATAGGTTGTACAAGTGCAGAAACAAAAAAGCCAGCAATAGAAAAAGGTGTGGAAATACCTATCTGCTCCACAAAAGGAGTAGGTGTGTTGGTCTCAGGTTTCAGAGTAGCAGGATCAGCCATGGGTGTTGAGTATGGTGTGATCTTGACATCATTTTTTCCCTTGAAAGGGAACTCTCGCTTTCTCGCATAACTAAGAAATGAGCATTGTGAAGGGAAGAGAGGTATGCTCTTGTCTAGCCTGAAATAGTATCTCCTCCACAGTTATGTCCCCAACATTTATCTTCTCCCTCTTAATAATAGAACCTACTAACACCACCTTGGATGTAGAGTATGGATTCATTTTGGGACGACATCACTTTGCTACTGACAAACCTGAACCAGATTCTCGCCACAATGTTCAGGTTCTTCTTTTCTATCTTAGCACCTTCAGCCATCCAAGAAGGTGCAAACTCTAACTGAATATCAGAGAGGCCAACCACTCTTTTAGTGTATCCAATGTCTTTGTCATCCAGGTCTTGTACTCATTAGTCTGATTATCTGGAGTGCACAGTACTATGTTAATTGTTGTGTATGACACTGCACACTTTTCCCCCATACTTTAACTTCATCCACTATCTTCCAAATAGTCCCCTTTCTCTTTTCCAGCATTGCCTTTGCATAGACATCATAAAACTTTCCTACCCACTTTGGTACATATGGTTTTCTGGCTTTTGTAAACTATTCCAGCTTGTAGAATTTTATCGCCGCCCATATTGTTGGATACTCACTTATGACTCCATCAATCAAGAGCCAACGCTCCTCTAAAATGGTTTGTTCCCCTTCTTTCTTGAGCCTATTCAAAGTCGTTAGAGTCGGTATAATTGGGAGAACATGAGAAGCATGATTTGGATCTTGTTTGGGCGACACCAACTTCGATCGGATATTCACATTCTTCATAATTATGCTCTTCCTTAAATTCTTACCCCCATTGATAGGGGTATGACAATTGGACTGTTGTGTCTACGAAGCCCTAGAAGGCTTGTTATTTGAGATTCCTTCTTTTTCTTTTTCAATAGAGGAAGAGGAGGAGAGGAATCTCTCTCTTGTTCCTTATCGGAGGAAACAATTTGTTTATATAACACCTCGGATTCGAGAAAGGGAAAAATAACATTTTTGCGAAAGTTGTAGGTGCCACCAACAGAGGCCAACCACAACCCATTGATAGGCCACCAAAAAGTTTTCAAGGTCAGGGACAACGGTAGGACCCACAAACCGTCGATGGGTCGACGACTCGTGGCTAGGGGTCCGTAGGTCATGCCAAAATTCTCTGAAGTTACTGACGAGTGTGCCAGACGGACCGTAGGTCTGTCCAAGGTTCGTCAGCCTTGAACCGTGGGTGGTGAGTCGACAGTTAATGTTAGGGGTAGTTGGATCTTTTCCTAATTAATTTATCTCTATACTTTGTCATTTTGCCTATGTTTAAGACCCCTATATAAGTGGTTTTAACCCCAAAACTCACCCATTCAAATCATTCTCTTAAATTCAACAAAAGAATTGGCTTCTTCCTCTCCATAATATTTCTCTTTCTAGAACTTGAAAAAGAAGAAAGGGTTCAATCTAGGATCAAGGTCAAGTCTCTATTCCTCAAGAATTTGTGGGCTTTGATAGTAAGGTATGATGGATTTTCATCCATGAAGCCCTTAAGTTCTTCCAATTGAAAAGTAGAATTCCCTAATTTGAATTAGGGTTTTCTTCTAAGTTGTGGATCTTTGTATATGTTGATTCAATTGAGTGAATTATGAACTTTGAGAGTAAAACTTATGCATTAATTGTTGATTGTTGATGTGATTGTTGTGGAAGGGATTATTCCCACATAATTTCCTTTATGAATGTATGAATGTCAAAAGCTTTCTCACATTGAATGATTTTAGGTTGAAAGGCTCATCACTTAAAATAAATCTAAGTTAAAATACTATGAAATTGATGAGGCTAAAGGTGATTAACCTTGACCTCTAAATTAAAGTAGAATATGAGGCGAGTACCCTTATTCCATGAAGTTGAACTAGAGGCTAGTACCCCCGTTCCTATTATGTAAGTTGGATAAGAGGTGAGTACCCATGATCCTAATGTAAGTTGGATAAGGGGAGATTACCTATGATTCCAAAGTAAGAAGGATAAGAGGCAAGTACCCATGATCCTTCATAGTAAGGCAATGGGGAGAATACCCATAAGTCTTTATTGCAAGGCAAGAGGCGAATACCCATGAGCCTTTGTAGTTAGGCAATGAGGCGAATCCCCATGTCTTTAAAAGTAAGCACGAATAGTATGTTAAATGTAATGATGAATGATTAGCTTTAATTGTTGCTTGAGTTGCCTTCCATGATATGTAAGACTAGAGGCGGCTACCCAAGTCTTAACTAAGGATGAATTGAGGTTACTTCAAGAAGTACTCATCGTATGTTATGATGATCTATTATGTGCATTGATTATGCTTTATGACTTATGTTGTCTAATGTTATGATTATGTTATGTTTGTGCAAGCTATAATATTTAGTGCATCTTTGTACTAACGCATACTCTTGCCTACATTTCTTATCCAAATGTAGGGTCCGGCAATATCAATTCTCATCCCCGTGGCTAAGATATTTATTAGAGGCAAGACTTGGAGATTGGTGAGTCCTTATAGCATTTGAGGATTTGACAACTATTTCCTTCTATTCTTTTATTTAGTTCTTGAACATTGTTGTATGGGCTGTGTCCCAAGATATATTGTATTAGATGGTTTTTTAGACAAGTGTATTGGACTTTCGCTTTTGAATTGCAAACTTTCATTATGTTGAAAATGTTTTAAATCCTTGTCAATTTCTATTATGTTGTTTATGAAGGCTAAGTGGCTTGTATGAAGCCTCTCGGGGTCTTGTACACCATGTTACATCTAGGGGTATTCCTGGGTCGTGAAAAACTTGGTAATCAGAGGACAAGGTTTAAAATAGTTCTAGGATGTGTCAAAACCACGTCTAGTAGAGTTTTGTTCATAAGTGTGAAGCGTGCCACATTTATGAATGAGAGGCTACAAGATGCTTAGGAAACTTCACTTCTTTCTTCACTCTAAGTCATGCGATAGAGTTTGATTCTATAATGTTTCCCTCCTAATCCTTACTTGTGGTCTATAGGATATGACTACTCAAAGAGCTTTTGCTAGAAGGAATAGGGGAGAGAATGAGAGTCAAGAAGCCCCTCCTTAAGCTCCTTAAGCTCTGGTTGACCCTTTGGTCGAGCAAGTGACTAATGCAGAGTTTAGGATTGCTTTTCAAGTGTTGGCTCAAGCCGTGACAGCCCAAGCCAATAGGGAGGTTGTGTTCCCCGTGAACCCAAGTGTAGGTACGATGACATCTAGAGTGAGGGACTTCACTAGGATGAATCCTCCAGAATTCTATGGTTCTAAGTTTGAGGAAGATCCTCAAGAGTTCATTGATGAGGTTTACAAGGTGTTGGCTATTATGGGAGTGACGCCGATAGAGAAGGCAGAATTAGCCGTTTATCAACTTAAAGGTGTTGCTAAAATTTTGTTCAACCAATGGAAGGAAGCAAGACTGGAAGATGCAGGTCCCATAGAATGGGAAAGGTTCAAGTCTGCTTTTCTTGATAGGTTCTTTCCACTTGAGATGAGAGAGGCTAAGGTTCTTGAGTTTATCAATCTTCGACAAGGGAACATGAGTGTGAAAGAATATGCTTTGAGGTTCACACAGTTGTCAAAGTATTCTCCATCTATAGTGGCAGACTGTAGGGCTAGAATGAGTAAGTTTGTTTTGAGAGTGTCCGAATTGTTGTGAAAGAATGTCGTACCGCTATGCTTGTCCATGACATGGATATTTCTATCCTTATGGTTCATGCTCAACAAATTGAGGATGAAAAACATAAGGAGAAGTATAGGGAACTAAAGAGGGAAAGAACTGATGATGGTAACTCTTCATACTCTAGGTCCGGTGGACATGGTTGTTCAAGGTTTCGATAAAGGTTTTTCAGGAAAGGTTCTTCTAATGTTCCTCGAAGATTTAATAATGAGAGGGTGTCTAACCCTAAGACTCAAGGAGGAAATTGTAGTGGGTCTTTATTGCCTACTTGTGCTAGGTGTGGAAGAAAGCATGAAGGTTGTAACACCCCGTATAAAAAAAAGACAAAAAAATGCAGATTTTGAGAAGTTGCAGGTGAAACCCACGGTTGCCACCCATGGATCGTAAGTCAGACCACGGCCCGTGCTGGTGGTCCGTGGTTCACCACTGCAAACCCTCCCCAAACCCATCTTAGAAAATCGGCTAAGTCTCGACCCACGGTCTGTAAGCCAGACCACGGTCTGTGGTCTATGTCTGTGGATTGAGGCCCCCTTTACCCAGCCTCTGACGTAAACGACGGCTGACCAACACGGACCGTCGTTCGATCCACGGTACACAGGTCTGATCGTTGGTGAAGGCCAGCAACCAATTAGGGGGAATAACTAATTGGGTCAACTTCAAATGGTCATCACTCCCAGCACAAAAGGAATTATGTGTCTCATGACCTATTATATGATAGATAATTGAATCCTCTTTCCAACTCCATCGAGTTTGCTTAAATCCGACCTCCTTGTACAAAGTTATGCTCATTTTAGTGAAGCCATGTCAGGCAGACTTGACTTAGGACCCCAATCTACGGATTGACCTACGGCCCGTAGGTCCCATCCATCGGTCACTCTGACAATAGTTAGGTCAGGGTTTTTTTGGTCTTTTTCTATTTCATTGGACCCCTAAGCTACATCGTTTAGACCCTAAATTATGAGGTTTTAATCAGTTTAAGGCTAGAAACATAACTAGAACTTACCTTAGTCAAATCATTAATCAAAACTTAGAAAAATTAGAGCGTTAGATGAGAAAAGAGGTCAAGAACCATAGTTCAAGAACGCATCAAGGTTCTATCAGTTCCAACCCCGAAATCAAAAGATTTCTCCATGGAATTCGTCACCAGGTATGTGGGATTCACTAGTGGGTTCTTTCACCCATTAGGTCCCTAGTTTTCAGTCAGTTTCTTGATTCCCTTATTATGACTAGATCTAGGGTTTCTTGAATGTTAGAATTATTGGGTTCTTAGCTATTAGAATTATCTAAATAAGATTAGTATGTTAATATTCAGTTTATTGCATGAATTCCAGAACCCTAGCTATGTATTTCTTTAGTTTTTGAATTACACATGCTAGTTCAGATATTTCAGTCATTCAATTATACATGCCTCAGCTATTAATGCATCAATATCAGTTTAATTGTTGAATACTCAGTTTGAATGTTCAGTCTGAGCTATCCAGTAACTTACAGAAATTCAGTCATAATGTGTTAATCACCTAATCCATTAGGAGTAGCATAATACCGAGTTGGACTAGGGTTCAGCGTACCCAAATAGTCCCAGAACTACTAGCCACGTAGGTTGTAAGTCCCCTTTGTGGGCACATCATTTCAGTGATCACGTTAGCATGCCTCTATACCTCTGGCAGGGTATATTGGGTCTTCTCGATGGGGCGTATACATCGGACTCCACATTTAGCTCATGTGGTTTTATTATCGGTTATTAGTAGCTCCCACAGTTCAGTCAGATTCTATTGCATTGACCATGTATCAGTTTATTCAGTATTTCTTTCTCAGCATGTTATACATTGATCATTCCATTCAGTTAGCTCAGTATTCACTATCTATATTATATTCAGATTAATTCACTGCTTTATTACTTTGTTCAGTTATATGTTATTTCCGCTTTACTCTATCCTGCATGCTCAGTACCTTTCAAGTACTGACGCATACGTGCACTACATCTTTTCATGATGTAGGTTCAGGTTCTTAGCATCTAGATCACGCTTAGATCGGTTCCTGATCTACAGTTCAACAGAATTAGTGGTGAGTCCTCATTCTCCGAGGACAATAGTCATGAGTTTATTTTCAGTATTTTTAGTCCTTTAGTTTCAGTTTTGCTAGACTTAGTTGGGGCATGTCCTAACATTTCTAGTTAGTTTAGAGGCTATTTTCAGACATAGTTTGATTCAGCTTGGTTATGAGTTAATATTTTTCTTGTATTAAACTCATCAGTTTTCATTCATCTCAGTTATAGTATATGGGTAGTTTCCCCATCTTTTCATATTATTTCTGATTATATTTTCCACACAGTTTTTATTATTAAGTTATTTTTAATATGCTCATGATTATGCCAGCAGGGTTAGCTTGGGGTCACTTGTGATCCTAGGTCCCGTGTCCGTGTCCAGGGGTTACCCTCAGGGCATGACAAACTTGGTAACCAAGCACTAGGCTTAAGTGTCCTAGGATGTCTGAAAAGCCGCATTAAGTAGAGTCCTTTTCATAGGTGTGAAGTGCACCACATATAATGAGAGTGAGGCCACAAAGTGTTTTAGGTAAAATATTCATTTTCTTGTTACTCTTATCGTGTGTAAGATATGATCAAATTTTATTCTAACTCAACGTTCTACATTTCTGTGATCATGTCTCCTCGTAGAGATAACGCCAGGAATGTGAATGTCAGGAACGCGAATGCAACCCCTCCAGTCCCAGAACAGGAAGTCTCAAATGCTGAATTCAAGAAAGCCATCCAAATGTTGGCTCAAAGTGTGGCCAACCAGAACAATCAGCGGGTTCAAGATCCTATGAATGCAAATGGTGGATCAACAGCAGCGAGGGTCTGTGACTTTGTTAGGATGATTTCGCCTGAGTTCTTAGGATCACAGACTAGTGAGGATCCCCATAATTTCTTGGATGAGATTAAGAAGATCCTTGAGGTGATGCAGGTCACTGGGAATGACCGGGTTGAATTGGCATCTTACCAGCTGAAAAATGTGGTTCATATCTGGTACACACAGTGGAAAGAGAACATGGGTACATATGCCGCTCCTATTACTTGGGATTGCTTCAGCGAAACCTTTATGGACAGGTTCTTCCCAAGAGAGTTAAGGGAGGTAAAAGCTCAGGAATTCATGAACCTGAGACAAGGTAATATGACGGTCCAACAGTATGGGCTCAAGTTTACCCAATTCTCCAGGTATGCTCTTTATATGGTTGTTGATTCCAGAGCCCAGATAAATAAGTTCTTGTATGGAGTGTCAGATTTGGTGAAAATAGAGTGCAGGTTGAGGGTGATAAGCTTAGGGAACAGGCTAAAGAGGGTAAGAAAGCAAGAACAAGCAACTATGAGTATTCCCAACATAAATTGGGTGGTGGAAAATGCTCGCAGTTTTAGCAGAAGTATTCGACTCCAGCACCTTTATCAGCCAGTGTTCCATCCTCCAAGTTCCAGAATAATCAGAAAGGTGGAGCATCAGGATCTAAGTCTCAAGGTAGTATTTCAGGCACCAAAACCTACCCAACTTGCCCTAAGTGTGGTAAGAACTATCCGGGCGAATGTCTTGCAGGAAAAGAAGGATACTTTGGGTGAGGTCAGTCTGGTCACAGGTTGAGGGATTGTCCTTCTAGACAAGGTCAATGAGGTAATAATGGTAGAGCTCAGTCTACAACTTCAGCAGCACCAACAGGTCGCCCGACTCAGCAGGGTAACTTATTTGGTACAGGTGGCGGACAACGCCAGAACAGGTTGTATGCTCTTCAGGCTCGCCAAGATCAGGAAGATTCTCCTGATGTAGTCATTGGTACGTTATGAGTCTTTGATCTTGACGTTTATGCATTGTTAGATCCAGGGGCTACTTTGTCATTTGTAACTTCTTTTATAGCGGTCAAATTCAGTGTTAGTCCAGAAACTCTCCCAGAACCCTTCTCAGTCTCTACTCCAGTCGGTGACCTAGTTATAGCTAGACGGTTATACATAAATTGCCCTTTCACAGTCTCCCAGAAAGTCACCTCATCATATCTTGTAGAGTTAGAAATGGTAGACTTCGATGTCATTCTATGCATGGATTGGTTACATTCCTTTTATACCTCAGTCGATTGTAGAACTAGGATTGTTCATTTTCAGTTTCCAAACGAACCAATCTTAGAATGGAAGGGTAGTAGCTTAGCTCCTGTGGGTCGATTCATTTCTTACCTTAAGGCCAGAAAGATGATCTCTAAGGGTTATCTCTATCATCTAGTTCGGGTTAAGGATTCAAGCTCCAAAACCCCAACTCTTGAGTCAGTTCCTATGGTTAATGAGTTTTCAGAAGTGTTTCCAGAAGATCTTTCCGGAGTTCCTCCCGATAGGGAAATCAACTTTAGAATTGATCTCCTTCCAAATACCCAACCTATCTCTATTCCTCTTTACAGAATGGCTCCAGCTGAGCTTAAGGAATTGAAAGAGCAGTTGAAAGACCTTCTAGATAAGGGCTTCATCAGACCTAATATTTCACCATAGGGTGCACTAGTGTTGTTCGTAAAGAAGAAATATGGTTCTCTTAGAATGTGCATTGACTATAGGCAGTTGAACAAGGTTACAATCAAGAATAAGTATCACATCCCCAGGATTGATGACTTGTTTGACCAACTTCAGGGTGTTAGTCATTTCTCAAAGATAGACCTCAGATCGGGTTATCATCAACTTAAAGTCAGAGATAGTGACATTCTGAAGACAGCCTTCAGAACTTGATATTGTCATTATGAATTTTTAGTCATGTCATTTGGACTAACCAATGCTCCTGCAGCTTTCATGGATTTAATGAACAGAGTGTTTAAGCAATACTTGGACTTGTTCGTTATCGTCTTTATTAATGATATCCTTATTTACTCTAGGAATGAGGAAGAACATGCGAGTCATTTAAGAGTTGTTCTGCAAACTCTCAAAGATCGCCAGTTATTTGCAAAATTTAACAAGTGCGAGTTTTGGTTACAATCAGTTGCCTTCCTTGGGCATAATGTGTCTAGTGAAGGAATTCGATTAGATTCCCAGAAGATAGAGTTAGTGAAACAATGGCCTAGACCTACCTCTGCTACAAATATCAAAAGTTTCTTGGGTCTAGCGGGCTATTACAGACGGTTCGTGGAAGGATTTTCATCCATAGCCTCACCATTGATTAGGTTGACTCAGAAGATGGTCAAGTTTTGATGGTCAGATGATTGTGAGAAAAGCTTCATAGAATTGAAAACTAGGTTGACTACAACTCTTGTCTTGACTCTACCAGAGGGTTTATATGGTTATGTCATCTATTGTGATGCATCCAGGGTCAACCTAGGCTGTGTGTTGATGCAGTGAGGTAAGGTTATAGCTTATGCTTCTAGACAACTTAAGGTACATGAGAAGAATTATCTGACTCATGACCTCGAGCTTGCAACAGTGGTGTTTGCACTCAAGATTTGGAGACACTACTTGTATGGTGTTCATGTAGATGTGTTCACAGACCATAAGAGCCTCCAGTATGTATTCACCCAGAAATAGTTGAATCTTCGCTAGAGAAGGTGGCTTGAGTTCCTCAAAGATTATGATATGAGCGTGCATTACCATCCAGGTAAGGCAAATGTAGTAGCAAATGCTTTTAGCAGATTATCCATGGTAGTGTAGCAAATGTTGAGGAAGAAAGAAAGGAGCTAGCAAGGGATGTTCACAGACTTACTCGCCTAGGAGTTCATCTTATGAGCATATCAGATAGTGGTGTAACGGTTCAGAATGGGGAATAATCTTCTTTGGTAGTAGAGGTTAAGGAAAAGCAAGTCAATGATTCAATCTTTCTTGAACTTAAGGGTGCAGTCCACAATCAGAGAGTGGAGGTATTCTCCCAAGGGGGAGATGGTGTACTTCGCTATTAGGGTAGATTGTATGTTCCTGATGTAGGTGAATTGAGACAACATATTCTTGCAGAGGCCCATAACTCTAGATATTCTATTCATCCAGGTGCCACTAAGATGTATCGCGATCTGCGGGAAGTCTATTGGTGGAATGGTATGAAAAGAGATATAGCAGACTTTGTGGCTAAGTTCCCCAATTTCCAACAAGTCAAGGTAGAACATCATAAACTAGGAGGTACAAATCAAGAGATTGACATTCTTACTTGGAAGTGGGAAGTAATCATCATGGACTTCATCACAGGTTTACCTCATACTTGCAGACATCATGACTACATTTGGGTGATTGTTGATAGAGTTACTAAGTCTTCTCGCTTTTTGGCGGTCAAGACTACAAATTCGGTGGAGGATTACGCCAAGCTTTACATTAATGAGATTGTGAGGTTGCATGGGGTTCCTTTGTCTATCATCTCAGATAGAGGTCCTCACTTTACCTCTTATTTCTAGAAGTCATTTCAGAAAGGTCTTGGTACTCAGGTTAATCTTAGCACAACATTTCATCCCCAGACGGATGGCCAGACAGAGCGTACCATTCAGACCTTAGAGGACATGTTGAGAGCTTGTGTGATTGATTTCAAGGGGAGTTGGGATGATCACCTTCCTCTCATTGAGTTTTCCTACAATAATAGTTACCATTCCAGCATTCAGATGTCCCTTTATGAGGCATTGTATGGGCGTAGATGTAGATCTCTAGTTGGCTGTTTTGAAGTAGGTGAATCAGCCTTAATAAGACCAAATTCAGTCCATGATGCTATAGAGAAAGTGCAACTCATTAGAGATAGAGTTAAGACTGCCCAGAGTCACTAGAAGTCTTATGCAGATGTGAAAATAAGGCAATTAGAGTTCCAAGTTGATGAGTGGGTTTTCCTGAAAGTGTCACCTATGAAAGGGGTGATGCGATTTGGCAAGAAAGGGAAGCTCAGTCCTAGATATGTAAGCCCTTAAAAGATTCTGAAGAGGATTGGTAAAGTGGCTTATGAGTTAGAGTTGCTAGCAGAATTAGCAGCAGTGCATCCGGTTGTTCACATTTCACTTTTGAAGAAGTGTGTGGGTGATCTAGCATCCATAGTGCCATTAGAGAGTGTGGCCATGAAAGATAGTCTCTCATATGAGGATGTACTAGTTGAGATTCTCGATCGTCAGATTAGAAGGTTGAGAAACAAAGAAGTCGCTTCAGTCAAGGTTTTGTGGAGGAGCCAGTCCGTAGAGGGAGCTACTTGGGAAGCAGCCATGAAATCCAAGTATCCTCACCTCTTTCCTTCCGATTCCATTCCAGCTTGAGGTAATAGTTCCTTTTCAATTTTTCAGTTATTCATGCGCTAATTCAGTCTTAGTATTTTGTTCCTTCAGTCAGCCTTGCATTTTCAATATATTTTCATGTTCTTGGAACTTAGTTCAGTCAGAAATCAGTTTCCAGTGCTTAGTAATAGGGTTTGCAGCTCCTACCCTCCATACTCAGCTAGTTTAGTCTTCATTCGAGGACGAATGGTTCCAAGGAGGAGATAATGTAACACCCCGTATCCAAAACAGACAAAAAATGCAGATTTTGAGAAGTTGCAGGTGCAATCCATGGTTGCCACCCACGGACCATAGGTCAGACCACGGCCCGTGCTGGTGGTTCGTGGTTCACCACTGTAACCCCTCCCTAAACCCAGCTCAGAAAATTGGCTAAGTCTCGACCAACAAACTGACCCACGGTCCGTATGCCAGACCACGGTCTGTGGTCTGTGTCCGTGGATCGAGGCCCCTTTTACCCTACCTCTGACGTGTACAATGACCGACCAACATGGACCATCATTCGATCCACGGTCCATAGGTCTGATCGTTAGTGAAGGCCAGCAACCAATTAGGGAGGAATTGCTAATTGGGTCAACTTTAAATGCTCATCACTCCCAGAACAAGTAATTATGAGTCCTATGACCTATGATATGATAGATAATTGAATCCTCTTTCCAACGCCACCAAGTTTGCTAAAATCCGACCTTCGAGTAAAATATATGCTCATTTTAGTGAAGCCTTATCGAGCATACTTGACCTATGACTGCAATCTATGGACCGTAGGTTGACCTACGACCCGTAGGTCCCGTCCGTCAGTCACTCCGACAGTAGTTAAGTCAGGGGTCTTTTGGTGTTTTTCTATTTCATTGGACCCCTAAGCTACGTCGTTTAGACCCTAAATTATGAGGTTTTAGTCAGTTTAAGCCTGGAAGAATAACTAGAACTTACCTAAGTCAAATCGTTAATCAAAACATAGAAAAATTAGAGCGTAAGAAGAGAAAAGAGGTCAAGAACCCTAGTTCAAGAACGCAACAAGGTTCCATCAGTTCCAGCCCCAAAATCAAAAGATTTCTCTGTGGAATTCATCACCAGTTATGTGGAATTTCACTAGTGGGTTCCTTTCACACATTAGGTCCCTAGTTTTTAGTCAGTTTCTTGATTCCCTTATTATGACTAGACCTAGGGTTTCTTTAATGTTAGAATTATTGGGTTCTTAGCTGTTAGAACGATCCAAATCATATTAGTATGTTAATATTTAGTTTATTGCATGAATTTCATAACCCTAGCTATGTATTTCTTTAGTTCTTGAATTACACATGCTAGGTCAGATATTTCAGTTATTCAGTTATACTTGCCTCAGTTATTAATGCATAAATATCAATTTAATTGTTGCATACTTAGTTTGCATGTTCAGTCTGAGTTATCCAGTAACTTACAGAAATTCAGTCATAATGTGTTAATCACTTAATCCATTGGGAGTAGCATAATACCGAGTTGGACTAGGGTTCAGCGTACCCAAATAGTCCCAGAACTACTAGCCACGTAGGTTGTAAGTCCCCTCTGTGGGCATCATTTCAGTGATCACGCCAACATGCCTCTATACCTCTAGCAGGGTATATTGGGTCCTCTCGATGGGGCGTATACATCGGACTCCACATTTAGCTCATGTGGTTTTATTATCGGTTATTAGTAGCTCCCACAGTTCAGTAAGATTCTATTGCATTGACCATGTATCAGTATATTCAGTATTTCAGTCTCAACATGTTATAAATTGCTCATTGCGTTCAGTTTGTTCAGTATTCAGTATCTATATCATGTTCAAATTATTTCATTATTTTATTGCTTTGTTTAGTTATATGTTATTTCCGCTTTACCCTATTCTGCATGCTTTGTACCTTTCAAGTACTGACGCATACATGCGCTACATCCTCTCGTGATGTAGGTTCAGGTTCTCAGCATCTAGATCACGCTTAGATCGGTTTCTGATCTCCAGTTCAGCAGAATTATTGGTGAGTCCTCATTCTCCGAGGACAATAGTCATGAGATTATTTTCAGTATTTTTAGTCCTTTAGTTTCAGTTTTGCTAGATTTAGTTGGGGCATGTCCCAATATTTCTAGTCAGTTTAGAGGCTATTTTCAGACATCTTGGTTAGGAGTTAATATTTTCCTTGTATTAAACTCATCAGTTTTCATTCATCTCAGTTATAGTATATGAGTAGTTTCCCCATCTTTTCATTTTATTTCTGATTATATTTTCTGCACAGTTTTTAATATTCAGTTATTTTTAATATGCTCATGATTATGCCAGCAGGGTTAGCTTGTCGTCACTTGTGATCCTAGGTCGCATGTCCGCGTTCAGGGGTTAGCCTCGGGGAGTGATAAAGGTAAGTGTCTAGCGGGTTCCAATGCTTGTTTTGGTTGTGGTAAGATGGATCACAAGATAAGGAATTGTCGTTCAGTTTCTAAGAATGAAAGAGATAATCGTGATAGGACTCAACCCTATCCTTCTTCCTGTCCAAGTGGTTTGGGTCTAAATGCTCCTAAACAAAACAAGTTTTATGCACTTCACACGTATGGATAACGTTAATGTTTTATACTGGCCCGTGCCGTGCCCCTCGACCCTCGGGGGGGCTCGAGGCGCCTAGCCCCCTCCACACCCATCCCCAAAGGCTCGAGGCGCCGCCCCCTCCCCCCACACCCACACCCATACCCACACCCAAAAGGCTCGAGGTGCCACTCCTCGACCCCTCTCCTCCACATCCACC